>SJXQ01005561.1:67886-87504 GCA_006408695.1 Aepyceros melampus | reverse complement strand
GGGGGGGGGGGGGGGGGGGGGGGGGGGGGGGGGGGGGGGGGGGGGGGGGGGGGGGGGGGGGGGGGGGGGGGGGAGGGGGGGAGGAGCTTCCAAACAAAGAGCTATGCAAGTTAAGTGTTCCTAACCAAAAAGGATAAAACATTTTTACTTTTTTATCTTTTTGGGTTCCGGAGTCCTGGAGACTCTCCTAATGGGCCTAGAACTTGGAGATGGGGACTGCCTTCTTTGGGGTGACGATGATGCTCCTCTTCTAACAGGTGGAGGACTTGAGGTCTGAGGAGCTCGAGGCCGTGGTGAGGGCGAATGCCGTTTGTTTGGCTGTGGTGACCGGGCCTCCCGGGCAGATCGGCTTGGGGAAGACCCTTTCCTATGCTTTGATGACAATGAAGGCGAACGTCTCTTGGTGACTGGGGGGCTTCTTTGTTTGGGAGGTGGTGAATGGGAGACCCGACGCTTTGGTGGTGGAGATGGTGATGCCCTTCGTTTAGGAGGGGGAGGGGGCGAAGCCGTTCTTCTCTTTGGAGGTGGAGAAGGAGAGTATCTCCTCTGTATTGGAGGAGAGTATCTTCTTGGGGAAGGTGAGCGACGACGTGGAGGAGGAGACGGAGTCCTAGGAAAAATACATCATGAAAGCTTAAGGTCCAACAGACTAGAAACAGAACGCAAAGAAAATTACGCACTTATAGCACCAGACAAAGAGAATATTTCTAAGTGGAGACGCCACGCCTTTATACTTAAGTTAAAAAAAAAAGAAATCAGTGAATTACTGTGTATCCTAGATGATCACAGACATTCTGGTTAGTAGAGATTTAGGGTTCAGATTGAATTCAAATTTGTCAAGTCATTCAGCAAAATCCATGTAGAATCAATTTAATATTTTTTCAGAAAAGAATCTTGCATTGCTCTGAAGAAACTGAAAATCCATTACTACTATTAGTAACTAGATAACTATATTCATAAGATTCTACTGACTGTGCAACTTGAACTCAGCAAGTCTGCTTTAAAGAGCTGTCCTATGGGGAACACTCTCTACACTGGTGTTTGGACTCTGTATTAATAATTAGTGCTAGTTGCACAAGGTTTAAAGGACATCATCCTGCCCTCACTGAGAGACTTGCATTCGGGGGGTCTAAAGAGTAGCATTCAATGGAGACCTACTGCTAGGGAGAATGCACTCCTGCTGAAGTCCCACTTGCCTTCCTCTTAATGCTTAATCTCTATATAACCTTAACTTGCCTCTTAGAAACTAAACCTCAAAATAACATTCAACTTCAGCCACTTGCTTTTCTCCTGAAACATTCAGACCTTGAGCTCAAAAATTTTACTGTCTAAAAATCATCTTTGGGAAAGGCCATACATTGTGCACCATCATAGAATGCATTCCCATTTAACTCTTATTAGTAACTCTGAACCCAGATTTCCTCACCTGGAAAATGGGAAAACCACTATTAAGCAAGATCATCTTGCAGACTAAAAATAAAACTACATAAAGCGTCTAATGGTTTAGCTGGCACATAAAAGGCATTCAGGGTGTAGTCACTATACCGCTTGATAATGTGTTTGAGCAATTCTCTTAAAAAATTTTTTCCTCCCTTTTACTTTGAAATCATTTTTTACTGACAGAAGAGCTGAACAATAGTAAAGACTTGCCACTTAACATCTCATATAACTATAGAAAAACTACCAAGACTATAAAATTAACCTTAGCGCTAATTTGCTATTAACTTTTTAGTTAAAGTTTTCCCCAGTAATGTTCTTCTTCTGTTCCAGGTTGCAAAAATCAAGATCCTACATTGCATCCAACTGTCCCATGCCCTTAAGTCTTTCTGCCAATCTGTAACAGTTCCTCAGTCTCTCTCACAATTGAATTTTCTTTGAAGAATCCTCATTAATTACTATGTAGAATGCTTTCAATTTGGGTTTGTCTGAGATGGTCAGTGCTCTGTGTTCAAAGACTCAGTATCCAGAGATTTAACCAACCCATATTCAACTGGGTTGAAAATATCTGAACATAAAAATGTTTCCCCTAAAATCACTAGAGTGATTCTTTTAATTTACTTAACCTCTTTTAATGATATACGGTTTACAAACCTAAAATTCACCCAATTTCAATTGTTTTAGTATATAGGTGAACATAGGTTTGAACTGCATGGGTCCACTTATATGTGGATTTTTAAAAATACACACTGCAGTACTACACAACCTGCCACTGGATGAATCCACAGATATGGAAGGCCCAATTGTAGAGTCAGAGTCAGATTCTCAGCTACTCGTCGGTACCCCTAACCCTTGACCTTGCTGCAGGTCAACTGCATTCACAGTCTTCAACCATCATGACTCCCAGTTCCCATCCCACCCTGGCCACCATCACCAATCTACTCTCTCTCTCCCTCTAGATTTGTGTGTCCTGGACTGTCAGGTAAATGGAAATGTATAATATGTGGTATTTTGTAAACAGCTGAACAAGGCCACTCGAATAAATTCAATCACAGAAATCCAAAGTTGCTCCCATCAGCACCCACGAGCCTATCTCATAAATACCTCCGTCGTGGCGGTGGTGTGGGAGACCTGCGTCGACGAGGTGGAGGAGCAGGAGAAGGAGAACGTCGCCTTCTGGCGGGAGGCGGGGAGGGACTTCTCCTCCGTCTACCACTAAACCAAAGAAGAGTTATAGTTGATTCAGAGTCACTAACATCTGTAACTAAGTGATCAAGATGACTTAGTCTCAGTCACTGTCAACCCAAAGGGCAGCAACCACCACTCCATCCCTAGAGCAATGTTTTTCAAACTACACTGCAGTCAGTCAAAACTCCCCTCAGAACAGATTTAAATAAAAAAAAAAAGAAAGAAAGAAAAGAGAAACTAAGTGTTTTAACTATGGTAAATTTTGTTGTGTGAAACTTTTGTTGCAGTATGTAACTATACAGTCTGGGTCACATAAAACATTCTTAACATGACACAAGGTGAAAAATCTTTGGTAACACTACCTCAGGGAGTTGCTTTTTAACTGGACTATACACTGGAAACAGCTGGGAAACTTATCTGAACTTTGTGTTCACCAGGTCTTGGCTATGGTCCAGCTGATATAGGTTACTAATAATAAGGTTCTTCAGTAACTTTCGATTCCTTGTTAGGAACAACTGTAAAGCCTAGAAAAATACAATGTTCTAATACAGATATTTAAAATTAAAGGCCCAAAATCTGGGTGTCAGTGCTCCAAGTTCTTGATTAAAAAAAAAAAAAAAAAAAATTCCTGTGGTTGAACAAGAGTTGCAAACAATTAACTAAAAACACTACTCCAAAGACAAAGAAACAAAGCTGCCTGAGCACCTAAGCCATCCTGAGGAGCATTGTGGTTAAAATACAGGTAAGATCACAGACCTTGATTCTGAGCTCTGTTGCACAACCACAAAAGGCACACTCTCTCAAGTTTACTTGTCTTGATTCCCCAATAAAACTAAGAAGAGTTCATTAATAGAACAATGAAAATTCTAACATTCATTAATAAACTTGATTTTTAACTTAAACTTGCTTATGCTTTGTGAAGACTAAGACTTCACTTTAAACAGATTTAAGATATAAACCACAAGAGGCAATAGGTCAAGACAGATAAGCTTTAGATGACATGCAGACACCAAATTTTTAATTACAAGAAAGACAGTAAAGGAGAAGTCACTTTATTAGCAGGGTTAATCTGAGAATTATAGGACCTAGAGAAACAAGGTGGACTACTGTACTGTTTCAACAGCTAATGAAGATTTCAAATGGGTAAAGACATCTGGGTTTTGACGCAAACAGAAAAAGGTTTACACTCACAAACCTGAGTGATGAGATCATACAAAGCAGAACTCCTAGTGTGTTATCAGTAGATATAATAGCACAAGAGGCTATTACTGTTGATTATATGGCTCCTCTTTTAAAATATTCTCATTAAAAAAAAAAAACTGAACTCAGATTAGAATCTATTATGATATACTAATGACCTGAGATATTCACCCTGTGCCTCAGTTTCAGTTGTAAAATGAAAGGCTTCGCATAACTAAAAGGTCTCTTTCAGTAATGACTTCCAATGTCCTAGGTTCCATGTGAGAAAACTGAAGAGAATAAAACCATAAACCATTTAAAAACAATAAATAACCAAACTAGCATACTTAAGGAACTACAAGAAAAACCTGATAATCAGTTATAACTGGAATCTTGACACCGAACAGATCTACAGCTTCTTTAAGCTGATAAGACACACATTTCAGGGATTTAAAAAAGAGAAAAAGGCAAACATCTTCTAGTTACTCTGAACAGTTAATGCCAACCCAAGCCTTCAAGTGTGTGTAGACACTGTTGAGTAGAGAAGTCCCCCACCACCCCACATTATGTAAGAACCAGTTTCATTAAGCCTCAAAACACAAAGCAGCCCTCAAGAATTAAGAACAGACAAGTCAGAATGAAGACAGCTTGCTATCTGTGCAGTGACCTCTTCAGAACCACACCATTTCCTTAGTCACACCGGTAATAAGGACAAGTTATATACACAACTACTTTTTTACACTAAGTATGATTAATATTTCGGCTTCCCAGGTGACACAGTGGTCAAGAATCTGCCTGCCAACGCAGGAGATGCAAGAGACATGGGTTTGATCCCTGGGTTGGGCAGAGTCCCTGGAGAAGGAAATGGCAAACCACTCCAGTATTCTTGCCTGGAGAACTCCACAGACAGAGGAGAGGCTACAGTCCATGGGGTCACAAAGAGTCAGACACGACTTAGCACATGATTAATATATCTTTAACTATTAAGGAAGGAATGTTCAACAGCCAAAGACAAAAGTTTAGAAGCATGAAAAATATTGCTTTAAGCCTTACAGTCATTTTTTAACCTTTTAAATGTCTCTCCCAAGTTTCTCTTGCCTTCCCTATCATCATCACAAAGCCCCCCCAACCCAAATCTAAAGAGCTATTATTACTGTCCTACCTCATTAATGTGATATGTAAGAAAATATAATTAAATCAAACGAAAACAACTGAGGAACTTCTCCACCATCATAACCTGTAAACCTAGGAACAGGATGTTACCTAAACAGTAAATTAAGTCTCTAGAACTTTGACATGTAATCCTAATTTACAAAATAGCATCTAACCAACCTTTTAGTCATTGGCGATTGCATCGCTTTCCCATCTGCATCCTGAGAGCAGTGGAAAAAAACAAGTGTCAAGAATTCCATTCACCAAATTAATAGATATATATATATTTTTTCGATGTTCAAAGATAGAAGTAACTGCCATGATTTAACTGGTCTATTCAGGTCATGCACATGCATGACATGCTGGTATAAACTTACTAAATTCTCATTAAACAGTAATAATCACTGAACAAAAGAAAAACCAAATACCCCAAAATCTGACCATTTCCTACTGTTTAAGTGCTAATGAAATGGAATTAACCAAATTCTAAATAAGCCCACAGCCCAGCCCTTAAATTATGAAGCTTTATCACAACTACAGATCAAGAGTGAAGATATTACCGAGGGGAAGCCTCCTTCTGGCGCTTTCGAGGTGATGGAGAGGCACTCCGGGAAGGGGAATGTCTCCGTCGCCTGCCTACCTCACCATTCTTCACATGGGACCTTTTGGGTCGTTCATCTTCTGAGGAAGAGGAGGAGCCAGAATCTAAAATTACACAATAAACAAAAATTTACATCAGATGTATGCTTAATAGCCTGTACACGTTTTTGGAAGCTAAGCAGAGGGAGTATCCAAATTAGCAAATGAAGTTCACTAATGTAAGTGAGCACACATACAAGCCACAAGTTCTGAAAAAAAAAAAAAAAGACTATTACCAATATGTGCTCAGTGACTTCAAAGTCAAGCATACATAAATACACATTATGTAATTATTTTATACAAATCATCTCCATAGCACAAGCCAAGAAGACAGCACTCCTTAAGAATCTAGTGATTTTCCAAAAAGCTCAGTAAAACTTAAAAAGCATCTCGAGCAATTACTTAATTCTAGTTACTCTAAGCACTTTTAAGGCTACTGAAAGCCTGACTGGGTTTGAATAATTTACTTCATATCCCTATTATTTATCAAACAAAATGTGTCTGACAATTCCTATAAAAACCAAAAAAATATCCAAAACATAATGCATTTTCAAACATTTCCATAATTAACCCAATCTTAAAGAGTTGCAAAAGCTATATAGCTTTAACTGACTTAATGTCACTATGGAATGCTTTGGTTTCCATTTTATAAATGAAAAGGAAAGGCAGTGTCTAAACTCTGTCACAAATACCAACTGAGCTCATAAACCAATATATCTGACTTTAAAATCAGGTTTCTGTGTACGTACTTTTTAATTCAGAAATTATAGATATACTCATATAAACACATACACAGAAAAAAAAACTAGAAATAATCTAAATGTCCAAATAGGCAAGTGGTTCGATAGTATATTTTCAGTATTTTAAAAATGCTGCAGCCAGTAAATAAATGAGGTAGATCCTTAAGAACTAATAGGGGAAGATGTCTATATACAGTAAGTTAAAAATGCAAGCAATATAATCTACAGTTTGAGCCTGTTAGGTGTTTTGGGTTTGTTTTTAAACTACAGATACTTAATACATGCACAGAAAATTTCTAAATAAAACCTTTGGGGAGTAAGACTGAGGGCTGAGGAAAGAAACATACTTTTCCAATTTTTATTCCTGTTTTAAATTTTGTACGCTGAAGATCTATTACTTTTACAACAATCTAAAAGAAAATTAAGTTTTTAAGGAAGTACTTAATACCAAAGCTCCAAAACTAACAATCCCTCATATTTCTATGAAGGCACAAAAATATTTCTGCTAAATACACTCACTACACTTTTGGATATTTTTATCTTAAGTATTTTTATTAGGATATGCAGAGAGAAAGAACAGGTAATCAGAGTTCATACCAGATGAGGACTGCTGGTTCTGTCGTCTATATTGGCGCCTCTGCTGCACAGAATCTGCTGCAGCCATTTTGCCACCTTTATCTTCTTCTGAAAGAAGGATGCATTTAGAAAGTGTTTCTTTAGTTATGCATACAGAAAATATAACATATCTGAGTTGGGAAATGTTCTCCTAAACTTTTATCTGTGATAGCTGGGTCAAGCACTATCTATTCTTTCCCACCACCCCCCAAATAAAGGAGGAGCTTAAAATGCCAATTTAAATACTAATTAGATTATCTTCACCAAATATAATGAAAAAATAAACTTATCTAGGCATTTGTGACACTTCGGGCTGTGTGTCAAGCACTTATAAACATTATTTCAGTTAACCACCAAAGACTGAAGGATGGTACTATCATGCATTTCAGAGATGGAGGGGAGGGGAGAAGAGGCTCAGATAAATTAAGTAATTAAAACAAAATGTAGTGGAACTTGGGATTCAAACAGGCCAGTCTGACTTCCAATCCTAGCTCTTAATCATTAAGCCATAAACTATAATTAATCTTTAACCAGAAACAAATTCAGCTTAAAAAACAAAACAAACACAAAACACTTACCTGATTCAGATAACTCTACTTTCCGAGGCTTCGGTGCTGGTGAAGGGGATTCTCTTTTCTCAGTACCTTTATGTTTTGTCACTAAAAATAAGCGGGGAGGGGGAAAAAAAGCCCCACTTACATACATTAAAAAAAACGAAACAAAAGGCTACACATCTTAATGATACAAAAAAGTGTGACTCTTCTCAAAAATAATTTACTGACAATTAAAAAGTTTTTTTAAAGATCCTGTTGTCATTACCTGAAGCAAAAGAAGTAATTAATAAATGTCTGGTGAAAAGCCTCAGAAAATTCTACAATGATTTTAAAACTTTCAAACTTTCTCCCAAGAGAAACAGTTAAGAGAATAGCATTTCAGTTCAGTATGCAGAAGGAAATGGCATCCCACTCCAGTATTCTTGCCTGGAGAATCCCAGGGACGGAGGAGCCTGGTAGGCTACAGTCCATGGGGTAGCAGAGTTGGACACAACTGAGCGACTTCACTTCAGTTCAGTAAACCCCTATGTGCTATCTTAAAATTTCAAGCACACACTCTTGACTATGTAAGCACTTTTAAACACCAGTACAGGTTGGTCCAGAAAAGTGATAAAGATGATAAATGATTAAGACATAAGATCTGATGAAACTTTCACAGAGAAAAACATCTGATCTGGAAATCTGAGGACCAAATTGGTCATCTAAGAGACCAAAGGCTTTGATGTAGAGAATAGCCTTCACAATAGCAGGAGGGACTTAAACTACCTGTAAAATAACCTTAAAAAAAGTTGGTCTTCCCTGGTGGCTCAGTGGTAAAGAATCTGCCTGCCAATGCAGGAGACATGAGTTCAATCCCTGGTCTGGAAAGACCCCACATGCCACGGAGCAACTAAGCCCGTGCACCACAACTACTGAGCCCTCCTCACACCTCAAGGTCGGAAGCCCACATGCCTTAGAGCCCAGTGCTTAGCTACAGGAGAAGCCACTGCAATGGGAAACCCCTGCACAACCAGAGTACAGCCCCAGCTTGCTACAACTAGAGCAAAAGCCCAAGAAGCAATGAAGACCCAGCACAGCCAATAAATAAAATTATATATATATAGACCTTCACCATGGTAAAAATATTAAACACTAAGACTAAAGGTTTCTTTCTAAATCTCAATTAAAAAAAGTAACCTCAACCAACGTCACCCAAATAATTCAAGTGAACTAGGATCTGAATCCAAGACACTATTTCTATGGCACAGGCATAAGCTTTAATTTCTAACAATTACTATTTCTGTTTATACTATCCATCCCATTGCTTCAACTAAAATCAAATGTTTATACATAATCATTAATGTTACCCAAGATTAACCTGAAATTTCAGAGAACAGTCCTCTAAGAACTAAACCTGAAGACAATATGATTGCCTCAAGATCCTCACATTTGTTTTTGTTTCACTGAAGCAATTAACACGGAATGTTTATCTAACATTTATATAATTTTGTTTAACAGACTCTCATATTCAAATTTCTCTAAAGATTTATTTTAAGAGGCAGTAACGGCAATCTAATCACATTTGCTGAGGCAATCCAATCAAAGAATTTAACTATATTTTTTTATTAATTCTAACTAATAATTAGCCTTTTGGATGAATCACTGGAATGGCTATAGAATCCAGTGATTATTTAATTAGTGATCAGCAGCAAGACTGCACTTAGAAAGTATTAGCCTCCAATTAAATAAATTTACATTAAAAAACATGCATTTTAACAAACTCAAATAGAAAGGCCTTTAAAATTTTAAACATGCAAAGCTCTTTTCTGGATAGGTCCTCTTCATTTTTAAGTGTCAGTGAATCTTCAACTCTTAAAACGATATTTTAGGGAATCTAGTTTATAAACCTACATATCAAAGTGCCACTTTATTTGAGAACTGGGATATGAAATGTGTACTTTGGATGCCAAAATGCATTTTCCTCTATGAAACATTAAAAATGTGGTTATGTTTGCTATATATTTGGCAAATAAATGCCTGTAGAGTAAATAATGCAATTGAGCTATAACATATTTTCCCCCCACAGAAGCTTGTATTTGGAGTTTTATCCTGATTTAATCTCTACAATAGCTTGGCTAAAATAGTCTTGAGTCATTACCAATATAATCAGTGCTGAACATACTCCCTACTCTGGCTTAATAAGACTAACTGAATCATACCATTATTAGTACTATGTTTCATCAGTGCTTGCTTGTTTAGATAAGGTTTTTCAACAGTTCACTCTTATCTTAAAAAAAAAAAGGAACTTATTTTTATGTTGATCTTGTTTTGTTTTTAGTTTTCTAGGGGGAAAATCATTCTAGCATGAAGTCTGAAATCTTTGAAGTCACCGAAAAATCAGTATTTTAAATTTATTTCGGTAGTCCTATTAATCATTAATCTTGCAGACTTGCTTGAAAGATCAATCTGGTAAAGATAAGTCACTCTGTGACCAAAATTAGTAAAAGAATCATTAAGTATTTACAGAGCACAATTTATATTGCTGCACTGATCTCAACTTAAAATTATCCTCACCACTATAGGTACAGAACCTCTGGAAACATATTTCATTAAATATTTCACTGATTTCAAAGCACTGTTTTATGTACTAAGATAATGCCAATTTAACTATGACATGCCATTGACTACAAAATGCTTCCTTTCAGGTAAGAATGTGTATTATATTCCAAATAGTTTACCTTTAATTCTCCAAAAGTTTTTCTTCTTTCCTCCCACTCCATCCACCACCATTAACAGTAGAACCTTAAGGCCCTGATTGATAATTACCACAGGAAATACAAAAGTAAAATATATCACTTTTCAATGGTATCACTACTCTTATTAGCAGTGGAGACACGAAAGGAATTTCTGAAATCACACTATCAGATACAGAAGCTGAAAAACTTGATCCTGCCTTCCATCTCTCTCCCCTAGCAATCAAAACAGGCATTTGGGGTTAGGAAAGCTGGGAGACATTTTTCAACTGGGAACCCAAATTCTAGTCCTGGCTGGTTGACCCTGACCAAATCACTTAACCTGAGAACCTGTTTCTTGATGACAATCTCTTAAGTCTTTCCTAGCTCTGAAATTTCATCACAAAGGGTTGGGATCGCTTTACTATAAAAAGCCATTTATCTCCCAAGTAGTTAGAACCAATGTTCAGATTCAGTGGACAAAAGGCAGCTCTCACTACACTGCCCACAGTCTGCTTCTTTGGCTGGGTTTTGCCTGGACTTGGAAGACCTGCCCCATCAGCTCCAGGAACATAACTGGTCCCTTGCCTTCCACCTTCACTTCCCTTCACTGTGATTTGTTTTCAAAAAGCAGCAGTCCACTCTTTCTGACAACATATCAAGAGGTGGTACCTGTGCAGACCCTAACAAAGATAATAAATAATGCTTAATCAACCAATTTATTAAGGATTCAGTCCTTCCGCTCAGGTACTTTTATTACCCTTTGGTGATATGATGTAAATAGAAAATCATAATCTGATATATGTCTGCAAGGTAACAGGTAATATTCATAACATTTTTTTTTTTTTTTTTACTAGACAACTTTCTAGCTCCAGAGAAAGGAAAGAAGTATTCAGAAGTGCAAAATCTTCACCAGAAAAGAAAAATAGGTCAGGACAACAGGCATCAGTGACTGGAAACTCCTCAACAGAAAGTAATATGAGACGTGATTACTATGAAAGTAAGTCATCCTAAAACACCCATACTTAAGTCTGAATCTGGAAGACCTAAAGCTGTCTGTTTTTATCCAGCTGCAGTCTGATGAGTCAAGGCAACAAAAATGACTGTATAATATTCACGTTATCAGCAAATTAACCTGTTGAAGTTCAGAAATAATCTATACATCACTCTTTACATATTACCATCTGACAGTACCCTCACCCCTCCCTCTGACAGCATGTCTACACTTCACAGTAACAGACTTCAAAACAGCAAAATCTGTCTTTAAGATATCACCATACTGCAGAGTTGTGGGGCCAGGGGGTGGTGGAGGGGTGGACACAAATGAAGCAGCAGGGTGCTGATTAGAAATGCTGCTCTCATCAACCTCAAAAAAACACAATCTCATCAACCTCAAAAAAACACAATAGTCAAGATTTTGCCTGGGAGATACCCATTTCTTTTCATTTATAACCTGAAAACTTAAATGTGATCAGAGCAATCCCAGTATATATTAATCTACAGATTGCTCCTTAAAACCCAGTCACTGTAACAGTTCTTTTATGATCTCACCCTTCCCCCTCTACTCACCTATCAGGTTGTTTATTATTCCAGCCCTAAGTACCAGAGGCTCAACTCAAATGGATACCATAGCTTTTCTCCATTGTGTATTTAACGCTTAAGAAACAAACGCCAGCAGACCACAACCTTCACTCAAGACTAACATAGCATTCTACTTGCCTGGCAGGATCACAGATCATAAATTCCTCAGAAATCAATCTGCAGAATAAAGCAAGGACAACACTCAGAAGAACCTTGCCTAGAGCCTAAATTAATAAAAACAAACCAGCTTTTAGGAGGACACCATGTCCCTCCCTAGGGAGTACAATATGCCACAGAAAGGAATTAAAATAGAATATTAAGTCCTCCAGTAAGATATCAAACAAAATATCTGCAGGGTATACAAAAAGTTAACTGGTCTCACAGTAATAAAATGATCCCGTTACCATAACAACACAAACTTCTGGTAAGTTACCCCAACTCTATCAGCCCATGGCTGATAATAGTACATTTTTCCACCTACTCAGCGCCAGAGGGCAATGCTAAAAACAGAACCTTTTACAGGTAAACTCCATTTCAGCAAACTCCCAAGAGCTTAAAGCAGGAAAAAAAAAAAAAAAAAGGTGAGAGTCTAAGCAAATTTACAAAAAACATGACATAAATATTACCCAGCTATTTCATATTTTGAAGGCAGTAGGGACAGCATGAAGAACATACTGTTTTTTTTATGTGATTTTTACCTTTACCTGAAGTTCTCCCTGGAGAGACAGAAACACGACTTTTCCTTGTACGGTTTGACTGCTGGGGTGTTGGGGAATGACGAGTTTTTGGCGGCGGAGTAGCTGGAGGTGATGGCCTATGCCTTCGCCTCGGAGGACTTGCTGAAGGAGATAACCTACGAGTTTTTCGAGGAGGGCTGGATGTCCTCTTCGGAGGCTTCTTTGGCGGTGACCGGGAACGAGATGAAGAAGATGATGAACTACTCCCAGACAAGGATGCTGATGAGCGCCTTCTTCTGTGGAACAAAGTACTCATGTTCATTAACTGCATGCTTAGAGAATGACCTTACAGGTATGTATGCACAGTTTACACAAAAATACAGCTATTTTTATCCAACTTTTGAGTTTATGTAGCTAAGCACATAAATGAGTTTGCTTTTTAAAAAAAGTATGAAACAAAACCATAACCCAGGATAGGAAACAGCTAGTTCTGAGACTAACTAAGTAACTTATTCTGATAAATGCTTCTGTTTGAGAGTTGTCTTTCCCATAGTTGTAAAATGTCAAGTGCTATACAACTAACCGGTCTCTTCTTGCCTTAGGAATAATGAGTGTTTTGGAGTCTGCATACAAAATTGCGGTGGCAAAGTACTTTTTCATTTAATAACACAATGTCAAGCAACCTTTTATGTTGCATTAAAAAAAGCACAATATTAGGAATTCATTTAGCTACATAAACTTAGAAGCAGGGGACTCTCGAATTCTGCGGCAAAATCTGTGGTAAGTTCTGTTGCAATTATGTGTACCTGCAGAATTCACCTTTGGCGGAAGAATTCCTGAGAACCTGAAAAAAAGAAACCTACCTTAAGTGTGAGACAAAAACTGGCTGAAAGGGAATCTTACACAATCTGCAAATTATCTTGACTGCTAAATGGCTTAGTAAGCAATTCAAACACACTGTTTGCAAAACTCCAGTATGAGAAGTAGCTGTTTCCACTAACCTTATACTACAAAGCACTAGCATTACCTTTCTCCTAAGGAGGAACAATAAATTTTAGAAAAGTGGGATGCCTAAAATTGACCAATCATTTACATCTTTAGTCTCTTCACTAGTAACATCAATTCCATAATTTCTAGTAGTACTTATAAAAAATGGTCCAACATATCTTGACAACTCCTCCCTGGAAAAAAATACTGTCTTTTTTGTCTGTTTCTGTCTTATTTTGGCCACACTGCAAGGGTTGTGGAATCTCAGTTCCTCAATCAGAGATTGAACCCAGGTCACACTAGCTAAAGTGCCTAATCCTAACCACTAGACCACCAGAAAATTCTTCCAAAATATCTTCTTTAAAAATATGGGATTCTGGGAAACTTCAGACTGCAGAAACAAAACAAAATTACAGAGCTTATTATCTCCAAGTTGATTTGGTTCCTTGAAAAACCTTAAGAGACTCAAAACACAAAAAATTCTGTCCTAAATATAATCTGAAGCACAATAACCAGTTCCTTCTAAAAACAGGTGAAATGCATCGTCAAGAAGGCACAAAACTCTGCTACCAAGACACTACACCTCTACTCAAGGCAGGTGTGGCAATAATCTTTTTGTTCAAAGTGTTTGATCCTAACATTTTACCTTATGCTAATTTAAAAATTATTTTTTAAAAAGAACACCAGTATTGACAAAGTGACTTTTATGCCAAGTCTCTTCAAAAATAGGACCAAACTGCCATTAATGGTTATTATCTACGGAATGAGACTGTAATTTTCAAATCATTTCATTGCTACTTGAACTGTTTATCATTAAGTACTCATTATTTCTTTAATATGGAAGAAACATTAAGGTATAATGGATTATTTTAACACTCCAGCATTTTTACTGGGAATCCCATGGTGGGCTACTGTTCACTGCGTTGCAAGAGCTGGACACGACTTAGTGACTGCACAGTACAAAAGCAGTTTATTGACTCTATAGTCATCCATATTCAGAAGCTAGTGGTAATTAAAAACCAAAGGAGAAGGTGGACAATTCCCTTACTTGGTTAAGATTTCCTGGTAGGGTCCAAAAGGGTAAAGATTAACACAAATACTCAACAAGATGGTGAATGTCTTGTTTTATTAATCTTCTAACACTGGATAAGTGTTATCACTCAAAAATAACAGCATTACACCTCAAATGAGGTATCCCTTCTTGAGACATTACCTATTATTGCTCATGAGTTCTTTTTCTTTCCTGAAGGAACACTAACTCAAAGATTAGCCTGAAACAAACACAATGCACTTTTGTACACCTGACAGCTCCAAATTTAGAAAAACCGCCCCCCCAAACCCCCAAACGCTCACCGTCTCACTGGAGATCTACTCCTTCTATGCCTTGGTGGAGGAGGCATTCGTCTCGGTGGGGTTCTTCTTCGAGGAGATGGCCGTCTTCTTGGGCTTGGCCGCCTTCTAGGTGAGTATGATCTGCCACAACAGAATTAGAATCTGAATAAACCATACGCAAGGAATGAATTCCTTAGCATAGTTTTCTCAACAGCTACATTTAAAAAATGGATTTCAAGGGACACAATTTTTTATTTGTGTGGAGACTTTTAATAGAATGTAGACAGTGTTCTCAAATTATCTCTGGAAATCCAAAACATAAACCTGTGCTAAATTATTTTCTACTGCTTTGAAATAATTTACCTAATTCTACCTAGGAGAACAACACATAAAAATTCAAGATCTATTCAGATCTTAAAGCCACTACTCACCTTGATCGAGATCTATGGCGCCTTCTTGGTCTAGTATGAGAAGGAGAGCGAGAACGTGTCCGGGATCTTGACTTGGAACGTGACCGAGATCTTGGTCGGGTCTTTTCCTTTTCCTTTTTGGAGTTTTTCTCTGGAGAAGGTTCTTTAGGCTCTGTACTGGTTCAGTCTTGGGAACTTTCAGGATGTCACTGTAAGGTGGGGTTGGGGGGTTGGAAAAAAGCTTATTTTGTGCCTTTTCTACTCAGACTCCTAAGTCTTAATACAATGATATGAAAAAGTTATTTCTCTCTTTAAAAAGTTTTCAAAATCTATGAAGACATCTAGAAAGATGTATATACATCACTGAAATCCAGTGAACAACTAACAATTTTAATCACATGTATTTTTTAAGAGTGCAAAGGTGTCCATGATATGGGGGATGGGGGAGCAAGTTACAGTATATAAAATATGTGAAACAACACAACTAGCAGATAGCAGTGGTCACCTTGGGGTCATCTTTCTTATACTCTACTAATTTCTTTTCAACAATCTAACTTTGTAATTTTAAAAACCTGTAAGGAAAACAAGTTTACATTTCTAACTCACAAGTATATTTATTGTCACTTAATAGCCTAAAACTGTGATATTTAAAAATGAATTTTTATGTACTTGCCTAGTAGAAGTGGCCTCTTGTACTGAAGGTTCTTTTACTTTCACTGATGGCTCTGGGAGCTCTGGAGTTTTTTCCTTCTTCTCTGGAGCAGGGGAAGGACTCCGGCTTTTGGTTCTGTGACGGGGAGATCGAGAATGACTGCGCTTTCTCTCTCTCCTGACAGGGGAAGATCGTCTTCTAGGGGAAGGAGATCTGGATTTTCGTCTAGGATGAAAGCAATTTTTTTTTCAGGTTTTTTAAATAACGTGGACCAGGGAAAAGGGTCAAAAGAAGTGAGGTTAACCTTTTACGTTACACCATTATTGTCTACACCTGTGCAATTCCCTATAGATACAAGATATCCTCTCACATTTATTTAATAGGAAAAGGGCCGAGAGAAAACCAGAAAAACAAAACAATGAAGGATAACATTCTCTAGCGTAACAGTTTAAGTGTTAATCACTCAGTCATGTCTGACTCTTTGTGACCCCATGAACTGTAGCCCACCAGGTCCCTTTGTCCATGGAATTCTCCAGGCAAGAATCTGGAGTGGGCTGCCATTTCCCTCTCCAAGGGATCTTCTTGACCCAGGGATTGAACCTGGGTCTCCTGCATTGCAGGTGGATTATTTACTGTCTGAGCCACCAGGGCAGTCCCATAACAGTTGTAAAAGAACATATTGACCTAGGCTCTAGATTTAGGTTCTTAATCATTCCGAGAGTTGAGAAGACCAAAGGACAACTTTTTACAGGAAGAGCATGTGTAAAAGGAATGAAATTTCTAATAAGAAGAAAGTTTTCTGTTGAAAGTGAAAGTCACTCAGTCGTGTCCGACTCTTGCGACCCTATGGACTATGGAGTTCATCGAATTCTCTAGGCTGGAATGCTGGAGTCGGTAGCCTATCCCTTCTCCAAGGGATCTTCCCGACCCAGGAATCGAACCAAGGTCTCCTGCACTGCAGGTGGATTCTTTACCAACTGAGCTATCAGGGATGCCCTGTATATAAATCAGATTTAAAAAAGCAGTTTAGATCCAGACAGATCCCATCAAAATTCATCAGGTACTCTTGGTATTGCACAAAAAATGACTAGGGCAATTAAAGCAATATGCTCTTCAGAAGAGGATGAATGTATCAAACATGCCTAGGAGAGCTTTTTGGGAAGAAAAGCCCCTTTTCCATTTCAACAGTAGTTTCCCTAACCTGAAATAAAAGAGTAAATCTGGTTCACTTCAAATAGTTACCACTATGATTTGTGCATAACTCTAAAAATACTGCTTCCTTGCTAACAGCTTTTCATATCAAGTATATCAATAAAAGGGACAAAGAAATTACCTGCTCTCTTTACTAATTCCAGCCAGCTAATTTATGAAGATATTAGAATCCTAAAAATGGAAAGCCTAATGGAATTCTCACCAGCACAAATACACAAGTTGAATCATGGATTAAAAAATGGGAACCTAACCATAATCTCAATGGAAGGAAAAACAAAGCAAATATCTGTTTTGCGTTCAGTACAACCTTATAAGAAAAGTACAATACGAAAGGCTAGTAGGTATAGGCTTCTATTGAAAAAAAAAACTAAAGAAAAAATAACTGGAGTACTTTAAAGTAACTCCAAATAGTTTAAAGCAATATGAAAGACAAGCTGAGATTTTGATTTAGGAATTAAGGGACTGACTAATTTACCTAGAGATAATTATTATAGTGAAATGATGATCTCTCAAAAAAATATTTCAGTCCGGAGGCAAGCCATAGCTCACCATGAAAACGGGATGGAAAAATTTCCTGAATTGTACTGTTAGCTTCCTTTTTAAACTGTGTTAACTTTCTGGACACAATATTTTAATACCCAAGGTATTCATGAAACATTAGGTATGCACCATATGTAAAATAGATAGACAATGGGAATTTGCTGTATGATTCGGGGAACTCAAACAGGGTTCTATAACAATCTAGAGGGGTGAGAAGGAGGCTCAAGGCGGGGAGGACATATGTGTACCTATGGCTTATTCATGCTGATGTATGGCAGAAACCAACACAACATTGTAAAGCAATTATCCTTCCATTAAAAATAAATTAACATAACCCCCCCAAAACATCAGGTATGCAGATTGTGCCGTACCTTCTTGGGCTTCGAGACCGCTCCCTTTTTTCTCTGCTGCTTTCTTTTTCTTCTTTATCCCTCTTATCCTTGTCTTCATCTTGCTTTTTCATAGATGCCAACTTTTCTTGTTCAATCTGTAAAGATAAGGTTTTCAAAGTAAACAGTTGACCATTTGAGATTAACGAGCAAACTGAAGACTGTACATCTGATAAAAACCAATGTTATATATAACTGTCTTTCACCACTCCAATTTTAGGTAAACTGTCATTTCATCAGTCTCTGCTTTTCAGTAAGACTGGTCTTTTTTCATCCATACTAGACTGAATAACTGATGGCTCAGTGGGTAAAGAATCCGCCTATAATGCAGGAGATGTAGGTTTGATCTCTGGGTCAAGAAGATCCCCTGGAGGAGGAAATGGCAACCCACTCCAGTATTCTTGTCTGCAAAATACATGGACAAGAGGGGCCCAGAGAGTTACAGTCATGGGGTCACAAAGATTTGGACATGACTGAGCACATGGCACTACAGACAAACTTTCTGATTGGTACTGAATACTTGCTGAACTAAAGAGAATGGCTGTTAGCTGTTTTCAAGCTTACTAAGAAAAATGAAAATCATTTTCACATTTATATTATCCATTCGTGATTTAAAATGCATTGCCCATATGAAGAGCTTGTGCTTACCTTTTACACTGTTACTAAAGTTCAATTTTCTCTTAAGCTAAATGTAGCTAAATGTACTACACACACACACACACACACATTTTTAATGTGTATATATATGTTTGGTATGTTTTATAATATATATATACACACACACACAAACATATTTTTGATGTTTATATATATAATCTACCAAATTATTGGAGTCTGGGACAATGACATTTAAAACTCACTGTTAGGGGGTGGGGGAGGAATATGAAAGTGAGAGAAGTAAAGAACTGAAGTCGAACATTCAAACATATTACAGTAGAGAAAAACATACTGACCCTAGCCAGCACATGTAAAATTTAAAGTATCTCAGCAGTCTGGATACTACTCTTTCAAGTCAAACGTTACAAAAAAGTAAAGGTCATTTACCTGTCTCTGTTTTATTTCTTCCTTCTTCAGTTCTAGGAAAGCAGAAGGGATTCCAGCGATGTTTTCTTGGGCACTTAAGAGTAGGGGCCACAATTCTCCCATAAATTCTCTAGCATTTTTTCCATTCAAAAACCCGGTCAGGTTGATTTGCATCATTTTCGAATCTGGATTCTGCAAAAAGACATGACAGGAAGAAAGACAGGTTACTTCAAAACAAACCAATCAACCAATCTAAAACTCATTTAAATTAGTATTTTTAAGTCTATCATAGGGGCTTAGATACATATATTCTTTACTATTTTAAAAATAGCTTTCCCTAGTAGTTTCTCAGCAATGTAATCTCTAGGACAGATTACCAAATTCTCTCTCTCACTCTACCAAAAGCCATCAGAGCAGCCTGTTAATCCTTTGTGGATTTCATAAGTTTTTTAGACTATGGCTGTTAGTGGGCCTTACATTTATCAACTTTAAAAACCAACATGGAACATCCACAAATTCTTGCATTTACTAACAAGGAAAATGTCTGCTTGTCTGGAAATTCTCCCTCATTGAGAAACAGAAAGTATATAAACTGTTCAC
>SJXQ01005561.1:55386-65386 GCA_006408695.1 Aepyceros melampus | reverse complement strand
GATGTATGTCTTTTTCACCTCTTTTATGCTAAGACATTTAAGGTTCTTGTTTTTTTAAATGAGAACACACTGAAATATAGTAAATATTAACATCCTTTTTAAACAAAACCATTAAGCTTCATCCTCTTCTGAAAGCCAGTAGCATGCTCGCAAAATTATTGTGAAAAAGCATATAAATGGGGGGAAAGGAAAAAGAACACCTTGAGATGTTGTGTTAGGTTTCACAACTTTTAGAACTTGAGATGCATGAAAAACGTAGCAGGTTTACTTTAATAAACTCAATTTCTGCAAAGAAACTGGAAAAATGAGAGCCTTCAAACACTACTTGGGCCATCAAGTAATCACTATGAGTTTTCTCATTCCTAATGGCCCAATTAAATACGGAAATAGCTGGCTGTGCTATGAAAACTACGAATGGTTCACCGAGTTGGCCACTGTCCCTTGGAAAGTGATCAAGAAAATTCTTTTAGGAAGGTAAAGAACGTGGATCAGAACCCAACTCTGCCACTACGAAAGTCATATGTCCTCAAACTTACTAAACCTCTCTGAGAATGTTTCCTTACTTGCTAAAATCTATTCAATTATCTCACAGGGCTCTGTATATCAGAAATGATATACTTAAAGTAACTGGCAGATGGCAGTAGTCCAGCAAATGAAAGCTAATATTTCTATCTTACTACCTGAATGGTCGTGTACTAAAAGAATAACTGCCTTAAAATCTTTTAACTCAGCTTAAATTCATCAACCCCTCTAAGGAACTGTGGGCAGTATATATTGTACCCTTCCAGATTTTTACCAACACTAAAAGCAAACCTCGTTTTTAAATTTATCAACCATCTTGCTCTTTTCCTTTAGGAATTCCTTTCCATGGGAAATAATGAAAATATCAAAAGAACAGGCTTGTGTTTTAAAATATTACATTAACACTACAGGAAATACTCAAGATTCACTACAAAATACTTTGATAGAATTTGCAGTGTGAAAATTTGATAAACTCAACTATCATGACATAAATAACTACAGTACAGTTTGCGTAACCTAAAAACAGTCATATACAGTCAATACTGGCTGTGTTGATTCAAACGCCTGGAATAACACTTCAACATTTAGTGAAAAAGTAACACATTTAAAGTCAATTGAAAAGAAATTTCAACGCTGGTTCTGGAGCATCAAAAGCTTTCTTTACTGAAGTCCCGGTCTTCCCCTGTTTTACCTTTTCCATTAAACACACACACACACAGAGCTGCATATTTCATACTCCAGGGAGTGGAAAGAGCCAACCTATATTCTGACTTAGACCAACTGGTCTCTACAGGGTCCGTTCAGCATTAAAAAGAACCTGCAAACTCTAGATCTCTTAGCGTCACTTGCCAAACCAGGATCTAGATCTCGACTGGGTGCTCATTTCCTAAAAAAGTGAAAAAGGGGATGAACGGCTCCAACACGCGCTCGATAAATTATGGGCCCTGAGGGCTAATTTCGAGGCGGTAACGACTCTGCTTGCAAGTGATGGGGCCCGCAGACCCTTGAGAATCTAGAGGCACCTTTCCTAGAGCAGACTTTCAAAAGAGTGAAACAAACTGGAGAGGTGGGGGGGACGGTGAGCGGGAAGGAGAGGAGCAGATCCGTTCCATAACCCCGCCTTCATATACGCGCACTTTTTGTTGCGCTCTCTCCCCGCAGAGTCGCGGACTCAAACGTTCTAAACACGAATTATCCGCGTTCCCCTCCCTGAAGAGATATCAAATTGGGCGGGAGCTCCCGCGAACTCTGACCCGGAGCCTTCCCGAAGGCTTAGACCCGGGTTGGGGGCGGGGAGGGGGTCGGCGCCCGCTTTCTCCAGAAAAGCTGCTCAGCGTCGCTTCCGGTGCACGCTCTCCGAGGCGGTACCCCACACCCGTCCTCCCCAAGCCCCTTCTGCAGCCGGTCACCTCAGGGTTCCCCTCCGGCCTCCCCCAAGGACTTCCTCCTCGCGGGCCCACTAGGCCCCGGGGCCCGGCGGGACGCGAGGCTGGGTCTGCAGGCCCCGCCAGGCAGGCCGGGAGGCGAGGTCTCGCTGCCTGCCATTCCCGCCGCCATTTTCCGGCGGCCGTCGTCGCCGCCGCGTCGGGGGGACGATTCCGGAGGAGGAGACTGCGCAGGGGCGCACCGGTCCCCGCCGCGGGGCAAGGGGGAACGTCCGCTGCCACCGAGGATCCTCAGGATCTTCGAAGCCTCTGCTCGCCGGCTACCCCGTCCTGAGCTTAGGCGTCCTGCCGGGCTTTGCGGATAACCCCCCCACCTCACCCCAGGTCCCCGCGTTCCTACTTACGCGGAAGAATCCCGCGTCCATCTTGCTGCCTCGCTCGGAGATCGCTCCCTATCCCAAGGTGCACCGCGCCGCCGCGACGGAGGGCGGGACCGGCAGGGAAAGCCGAGCGCCGGGACGCAGCGCGCGGCGCTCCGCCCGCCCCTCCGCCGACACGAAGCTGCGCCTGCTCAGTATGGTGAGCGCCCGTCACACTCGCGCACGCGCGTTTTGTAAGGCGGGGGGCTTGCTACGAGGCTCTGGACCTCCCCATTGGCCGTCCCGTGAGGAGAGCCTCGCGATCTCAGCCAATGGGAGCGTGCGAGAGTCACTGGCTCGCCCTGCCCTGCGAATCCTTTTGTGGTGCGTGAGTAGCCCCGTCCGCCGAGAGTGAATTGACCCATCCTTCTACCCGTAGTCGGGGAGGCCTCCCGCCTTGGGGGTTCTGTAGCGTTTCAAGAAAAAGACTGTTACCTCAGAGTGACGCTGGTGAGGCCGCCGTTGCGCAGAGGAGAAGCCGACGGCCTCCCCTGTCGTTATGAAAGTTGTGATTGTGTTAGTTTTACGAGCTTGCCAGTTACTGACTTCGGCCCTGAAGTAACCGAGCTACGTAGTACGAGTGAAGTTTGCATTCTAGCCCCACTCCCTCGGCTCGCTCCCGTTTCCGTACAACTCCTTAGCTTTAGGGAGAAGCTGGAACTGTCCTTTAGATGAGTTTCGATTTCGGCTGCCCGGTCCCCACGCTTACGGGCAGGAAGCTGAGGAAAGCTGTGGCCCTGGGGGCCTGGCGGAGGCCAGGGCGTCGACCTCGCTGCTCCAGCTCTGCCTCTGCAGCGATCTGCTCCGACTGTGAGGACTCCAGCATCGATGTCTTCTGCTACACTGCCTCTAAGCGCGCTCTTTTTCTCTGATGAGCATCTGACCCTTCTCTGACCACCTTTTGTCACTCCTCCAACACACACTCTCACCTCCCTTTGCTGCTTTATGTTCACAGCACTCATCTGCAGACTACATTCACTCTCACGGCTTTAAACACCAGCTCCCTCCCAGCAGCTTCGTAGATTTCCACCTCAGATTTCTCTCCCGAACTTCGAAAGTGTGTTGGCAACGTCCTCCTGGACGTTTCCACTGGGAAGACATCGCCTCCTTAACCTGACCCGGAACAGCTGCTGGTTCCTCTCCCTCTCGAACCCCTCCACTCCGCCAAAAACCGACCCTCTCCTCCCGAAGTCGTCCCTGGCTTGGTTGATGGCAGTTTTGTTTAATAAGAGACAAACACTGGTGGTGTTCTTGACTCATCCTATATCCCACTTCCAAACCATCAAGAAACTCGCTCTGTCATCCTAGTTCAAAACACCGTCATCCTCGGCCTGAACTTCTGCCCTGGTCTAACTGGCCTTCCTGCTTCTACCCTTGTCACTCAGCATCTGTTCTGAATATAGCAGTCAGAGTGGCCCCGTTTGAAAAAAAAAAAAAACGTAGAAGTGTGTCCTAAGCTCAAAAACCAATAGCCCCTCGTATTTCCACCTGACATCCCCTTGTTTCTTTGCTCTCATCTTCTAATATCCTAACACAGCTCAATGCTTGAACTTTTTAAGCTAGCTTCTGCATCAACGTCTTTGCACTGGTTTTAACTTCTGCCTAGAATGTTCTTCCCCCCAGATACCTACTTGCAAATGTCAAGATTTTTACTCAAGCATCACCCTCTCAATGAGGCTATCATGACTGCCCCATTGGAAATTACTCACATACTCCCTCTGCATCTGCCATACCTCCTAATCTACTTTGTTTTCCCCCATAGCATGTATCTCTCTCTAGTATTTGTTTACCTGTGTTTATTTTGTCTGTTACCCACACTAGAAGGTAAGCTCCATAAAGTCAAGGTGTCTGTCTTTTTCGTACACTGATGGCACAGAACAGTGTCTGGCACATGTTAATAGCATAGGCTCGATTTTGTTGAATGAACAAAAGCTTTGTCAGAGGGTCAAAGATGGGGAAGTGGCTGGTTTCCATAGAACAAGCCAGTTAACTAGATGGGCCTGTGAAATCACAATGCATGTCTTACTGTTCTCTGTGATTCCGATCAGTCATTCTGTTTTATCCTTCCTTAACTGCTTTTGTTCTTTTGCTGCCTATTTTGTAAAAGTTGGTTTTCCTTCTGGTTCTGTTATTGACTCTTTTTCTCAAAAAAAGGTGACCTATCTGTCCTCTCTGGTTTCGATTACCTTTTTGTCTCTCAGACCTACGTAACTCGGATATAGGTCTGCCCCAGACCTGTATTTTCAACTTCCTGCTGACATTTGCTTGATGTCTGTAGGTAGCTCAAACTGAATTCACCTTCCTTGTACTTGTCTCACCCTCTGTTTTCTTATTAATGAATGAACACACCTTTCTCCCTGTCATCATTCTTCTCTTCACACTCTACAACCATCAAAACTTGCCTTCTCACCTCAACTTCCTTCTAGCTCCATTGCCTCTTTAGGCACTTTGGGTTATTGTCTGGCTCATTGCACTAACCCATTGACCATTTTCCCTGCCTTCAGGGTTGATGTCTCCATCTTACATACCGAGTGATTTTCTAAGATGATAATCTTGAATCTTTTGCTTCCTTGCTAAAAATTTATCAGTGGTTCCTCGGCTGTCCTCCAGATAAAGTCCAAACTAGTTACAGTGACTCACAAAGCCCTTTACAGTTTGTTTACTGCTCCCTTCTCCAGACTCATCTCCTGGGTTAATCGGCTCCCTTTCCTCATCTCTCACTTCTAAACTGAAACCACACTGAGCTACAGGCTCTAGTCTAACTATGAACAGGTTAGGTTTCAAAAGTCAGTTTTGGGTCGGTATGTTGGTAAGCCAAAAGTGACTTAAGTTACTCAAGTATCACCTCCTCAGATATGTCTTTCCTGACCAGCCTTGTGGAAAATAGCAGAACCCTCACCACCACCACCACCCCCATCCTACTTTGCTTTATTTTTTTCTTTATAGTACATGACTTTATTTTGTTTACATGCTTACTATCTTTGCCCTTACCCCCCTTTTTAAAGGAAGCTCTATGAGAGCAAAAATCTTGTCTATCTTGTTCACCATTAAAGCCTTAGTGTCTGGAACAGTATCTAGCACATTCTTGGACATCAATAAATATTTATTGAATGAATGTATGAGTGAGAGTCTAAGGCTTAGTCACCGAAAGCATTTCTACCAATAAGTGAATCTGGTCTTTGAAATATAACCATTGTTCTATAAGAAAAAGTCCACATTGAAACTTTGCTGAGACTGAGATGTCTCCACTCTAGAGGTGCCATGGAGATACTTCTCCACTTGGCAGTGAAGGTATTTACAGATACCATCTCCTGTAAACGCTGATGCTCTGCAGTTGAAAATGGGCCTTAAACCCCAGGGAGCCACTATTGGTTCTCAGCTATGCCTGCTCTTTAAGTCCCCAAACTCTGAACTTCAAAAAGCTAATAGGCATCCAGCCTTGGGGCTGATCCTCTAGGCTCCATTTCCTCTATCACTTATTCTCATTGCTTGTTGATTGCTTGTTCACTTGTTGCTGATTGCCTCTGTCCTCTAGAATCACTCCTACTGAAAATACATTCACTGCTTGCTCAGAGACACATTCCAGTACAAAATGTATCAGATTTTATCCATCAGTCCTTTCTATTCAGCTATGAGATTATTTTAGTCTATATAGATTATTTGGTAAATTTCTGTTTTATTTTGAGAGTGATAAATCTCTTGGGAATAAAGGAAAATAAAAGATTAGTTGAGTGTATCATTAATCAAGCTATCCAATTGTAAGATTTGTGGTTGTGTTTGCATATATAAATGTCGAATTTATGAAACAGAAGTAGCAATCTAGGATTTTCTGAACCTCACACTTTCCTAGTCTAATATTAATAACAAGAGTCACTAGATGGCGATCTACCCTCTCAGGATAACAGACCTCTGGCCAGAACGTGACACTAGAAATAAGTGTCTATCACAAAGACGCATGGTTTGATTTATTGTTTTTTACTGAGCCTTTACTCTATGCTCAGCATGGTGTTCTTAGATATAATAAGAGACAAAGGAAATTTAAGGCAGTCCTCAAAGAGCTTATAATATAGCCAGAAAGATAACAGCAACTGGCAAAGAATACTGTTAATTGTCTGTCTTGCTTTCTAGCCAGAAGAAAGCCTCTCCCCGCCACCTCGCCCTGAGATGTTATGTTCAGATGTTATGTTGGCACGTGTTTAACAGAAGGACTTGAAGAACCAAAATATCCGTTAGATGGGAAATGACAAGCCATAATTGGGAGAATTCTCTTTTTCCATCTGCGTTATCTTGTGTTTCAATGACAGTATCTTTTATATAGGGCCACAAAACAATAGCATTTCCCATTTTGCGGGACATACTATGTCAGTGCGTGTGTCCATATTCCATCATGTCCGACTCTTTGTGACCCCAAGGACTGTAGCCCGCCAGGCTCCTCTGTCCATGGAATTCTCCAGGCAAGAATACTGGAGCAGGTTGCCATTTCCTTCTCCAGGGGATCAACTCAACCCAGGGATCAAACTGGCATCTCCTGAGTCTCCTGCATTGGCAGGTGGATTCTTTATCACTGTGCCACCTGGGAAGCCATGTCAAGCTTTATGTTAATGTTTTAGACACTTTAGAAAATTCAGTCCTCACAATAATACCTTGTAGGTTGTTATGGGCTGAACTGTGTCCTCCCAAACTTCAGTATTAAAAGTCCTAAGCCCGGGTACCTCATAATCTGATTGTACTTGAAGTTAGGGTCTTTAAAGAGATAATTAAGTTGAAATGAGGTCATTAGAGGGGCTTCCCAGGTGGTTCAGTGGGTAAAGAATCCGCCTGCAATGCAGGAGATGTGGGTTTGATCCCTGGGTTGGGAAGATCCCCTGGAGAAGGAAACAGCAACCCATTCTAGTGTTCTTGCCTGGAGAATCCCATGGACAGAGAAGCCTGATAGGCCACAGTCCAGAGGGTCACAAAGAGTCAGACATGACTGCAGCGACTGAACACCCGTCCATGAGGTCATTAGGTGGGCCTTACACCAATATGGTTGGTGCCCTTATAAGGACAAGGACGCTATAATTATAGAAAGAGGACCATGTGAAGATGCCAAGAGAACGTGGCTATCTGCAACCAAAGAAGGAGAGAAGTTTCACTAGAAACCCATCCTGCCAACACCTTGATCTCAGACTTGTAGCCTCCAGAATGAAGGAAAATACATTTCTGTTGTTTAGGGGCTTCCTTGGTNAGGCCTGGCGTGCTGCGATTCATGGGGTCGCAAACGGTTGGACACGAATGAGCAACTGAACTGAACTGAACTGGTGGCTCAGTGGTAAAGAATCTGCCAATGAACAGTGCAGGAAGCATGGGTTCAATCCCTGATCCAAGAAGATCCTACATGCCTCGGAGGAGCTAGCCCCGTGAACCGCAGCTACTGAGTTTGTGCTCTCGAGCCTGAGAGCCACAACTGCTGAGCCTGTGTGTTGCAACTACTGAAGCCCGAGAGCCATACAGCCTGTGCTCTGCAATAAGAAAAGCCACTGCAATGAGAAGCCCACACACCACAGCAAGAGAGTAGCCCCTGCTCTTCATAAAGAAAGAGGAAAGTGGGAAGTGAAGTCGCTCAGTCGTGTCCAACTCTTTGCAACCCCATGGACTGTAGCCCGTCAGGCCCCTCTCTAGCCATGGAATTCTCCAGGCAAGAATACTGCAGTGCGTTGCCATTTCCTTCTCCAGGGGATCTTCCCAACTAGAGAAAAACAAAAACAAAGCCCTCACAGCAACGAAGACCCAGTACAGCCCAAAATAAATTAATAAATATAACTGAAATAATTTCTTTAAAAAGTCCACCTTCTAATGTAGCTGAAACCATTTAACCATACAGCCTGTGCTCTGCAATAAGAAAAGCCACTGCAATGAGAAGCCCACACACCACAGCAAGAGAGTAGCCCCTGCTCTTCATAAAGAAAGAGGAAAGTGGGAAGTGAAGTCGCTCAGTCGTGTCCAACTCTTTGCAACCCCATGGACTGTAGCCCGTCAGGCCCCTCTCTAGCCATGGAATTCTCCAGGCAAGAATACTGGAGTGCGTTGCCATTTCCTTCTCCAGGGGATCTTCCCAACTAGAGAAAAACAAAAACAAAGCCCTCACAGCAACGAAGACCCAGTACAGCCCAAAATAAATTAATAAATATAACTAAAATAATTTCTTTAAAAAGTCCACCTTCTAATGTAGCTGAAACCATTTATCACAGATTGAGACTTGAACCCCTGTGCTGAGACTCGAACCCAGCCAAAACCTTTCTTAGGACTCAAACCCAGCCAGAATTCTATTTGGGACTTGAACCCACGCGGCTGGAACTCAAAGTGAAAGTGAAATCGCTCAGTCGTGTCTGACTCTTTGCGAGTCCATGGACTGTAGTCCACTAGGCTCCTCTGTCCGTGGAATTTTTCAGGCAAGAGTACTGGAATGGGTTGCCATTGCCTTCTCCCCGAGCTACCTAAACCCACTCAAAACCCTGCTTGGGACTCGAACCCATGTGACTGGAACCAGCCAAACCTTGCTTGGGAGTCCCAGCCTCGTGGGTTCAAGTCCCAAACTGGGTTTTGGCTGGGTTCGAGTCCCAGCACATGGGTTCAAGTCCCAGTCTGTGATAAACGGTTTCACAGGGGACATGAGTTTGATCCTGGTCAGGCAGCTTAGCCCATGTGCCACAGCTACTGAGCCCGAGCACTTGAGTATGCATGCCACGATTTAGAGAAGGCACACAAGGAAGTATCCCCATGCCAGAAAGAAGATCCCCCCTACTACAAGTAAGACTGTGTGTGTGTGCCAAGTCGATTCAGTCATGTCCACCTCTTTGCGACCCTGTGGACTGTAGCCCACCTGGCTCCTCTGTCCGTGGGATTCTCCAGGCAAGAATACTGGAGTGGGTGGCCACGCCCTTCTCCAGGGAATTGAACGCTGGCCTCTTACATCTCCCACATTGGCAGGCAAGTTCTTTACCACTAACACCACCTGGGAAACCAAGACCAGCCAAATAAATAAAATTTCAAAAATTAAATAAATGAATTTCTGTTTGAATTGCCCAGTCTGTGTCACTTTGTTGGAACAGCCCTCACAGGCTAATGCTTAGGGATTATCCTCATTCTCAGTTCAGTTCAGTTCAGTTCAGTCGCTCAGTAGTGTCTGACTCTTTGCGACCCCATGAATCGCAGCACGCCAGGCCTCCCTGTCCATCACCAACTCCCGGAGTTCACTCAGACTCACGTCCATTGAGTCTGTGATGCCATCCAGCCATCTCATCCTCGGTCGTCCCCTTCTCCTCCTGCCCCCAATCCCTCACAGCATCAGGGTCTTTTCCAATGAGTCAACTCTTCGCATGAGGTGGCCAAAGTACTGGAGCTTCAGTTTCAGCATCATTCCTTCCAAAGAAATCCCAGGGTTGATCTCCTTCAGAATGGACTGGTTGGATCTCCTTGCAGTCCAAGGGACTCTCAAGAGTCTTCTCCAACACCACAGTTCAAAAGCATCAATTCTTCGGCGCTCAGCCTTCTTCACAGTCCAACTCTCACATCCATACATGACCACAGGAAAAACCATAGCCTTGACTAGACGGACCTTAGTCGGCAAAGTAATGTCTCTGCTTTTGAATATACTATCTAGGTTGGTCATAACTTTTCTTCCAAGGAGTAAGC
>SJXQ01005561.1:0-51059 GCA_006408695.1 Aepyceros melampus | reverse complement strand
CTCACTTCCACTGTATAATCATAAGGGATTTGATTTAGGTCATACCTGAATGGTCTAGTGGTGTTGCCCACTTTCTTCAATTTAAGTCTGAATTTGGCAATCAGGAGTTCATGATCTGAGCCACAGTCAGCTCCCGGTCTTGTCTTTGTTGACTGTATAGAGCTTCTCCATCTTTGGCTGCAAAGAATATAATCAATCTGATTTCGGTGTTGACCATCTGGTGATGTCCATGTGTAGAGTCTTCTCTTGTGTTGTTGGAAGAGGGTGTTTGCTATGACCAGTGCATTTTCTTGGCAAAACTCTATTAGTCTTTGGCCTGCTTCATTCCGCATTCCAAGGCCAAATTTGCCTGTTACTCCAGGTGTTTCTTGACTTCCTACTTTTGCATCCAGTCCCCTATAATGAAAAGGACATCTTTTTTGGGTATTAGTTCTAAAAGGTCTTGTAGGTCTTCATAAAACTGTTCAACTTCAGCTTCTTCAGCATTACTGGTTGGGGAATAGATTTGGATAATTGTGATATTGAATGGTTTGCCTTGCAGACGAACAGAGATCATTCTGGCATTTTTTAGATTTCAGCCAAATACTGCATTTTGGACTCTTTTTTTGACTATGATGGCTACTCCATTTCTTCTCAGGGATTCTTGCCCACAGTTAAATTTACCCATCTAGTTCATTTTAGTTCGCTGATTCCTAGAATGTCAATGCTGAAATTGAAGTTTCTGTTGCTGAAACTGAGTGTCTGTTACCTGCTGCCAAAAGCATCCTGACTCAGAGGTGGCAGAAAAAATCTTAAGTAATTCTCACAATAATTCTGTAGAGTTGTTCTTGTTTAGTCACTCAGCCATGTCTGACTCTTTGTGACCCCATGGACTGCAGCATGCCAGGCTTCCCTGTCCTTCACCATCTCCTGGAGTTTGCTCAAACTCATATCCATTGAGTCAGTAACCAATGTCATCCAACCATCTCATCCTCTGTTGTCCCCTTCTCCTCCTGTCTTCGATCTTTCCCAGCATCAAGGTCTTTTCTAATGAGTCAGTTCTTCGCATCAGGTGGCCAAAGTATTGGAGCTTCAGTTTCAGCATCAATCCTTCTAATGAATATTCAGGATTGATTCCCTTTAGGATTGACTGATTTGATCTCCTTGCAGTCCCAGGGACTCTCAAGAATCTTCTCCAACACCACAACTCAAAAGCATCAGTTCTTTGGTTCTCAGCCTTCTTTGCAGTCCAGCTCTCACATCCATACATGACTAATGGAAAAACCATAGTTTTGACTAGATGGACCTTTGTTGGCAAAGTGATGTCTCTACTTTTTAATACGTCATCTAGGTTTGTCATAGGTTTTCTTCCAAGGAGCAAGTGTGTTTTAATTTTGTGGCTGCAGTCACTATCTGCAGTGATTTTGGAGCCAAGAAAATAAAGTCTGTCACTGTTTCCATTTTAACCCCATCTATTTGCCATGAAGTGTTGGGACCAGATGCCATGATCTTAGATTTTTGAATGTTGAATTTTAAGCCAATTTTTTCACTCTCCTCTTTCATCTTAATTCTATAGGATATGAAATACTACCACTTTCCAGATAAGTAAACTAAGACAGATAATTTAAATCATTATCTTAAAATCTCAAAAGTTATAAGTAAATGCCCAAATGGAGAATTGAACATGGGCCTAATTCCAAGTTTTTTTTCTTCTTGTTCACTATGAAATCTTATTACCACACATACACACAAAAAGGGCAGAGTTCATTACCACAAAATTATTTGCACAATAACCAGTAGTCAAGAAAATGGTTACAAAAGTCTACTGAGAAGCAATTTGAATCTATTCTCTCAAGTTCAACAAAAATTTAATGAAGGTCTGCTCTGGATTAGGCACTGGGTTACATAAATGTCCTCACCCAGGACCTTGCTCATGGTTTGAGAAAATCAGCTAACCTTATATTCTGTAACAGCTTTAGCCTGAATCAATATGATGTCAGAGGTCAGCAGACAACCAGATGATTCAATCATGTGTCTAGAGGCAAAATATATGGAAAACAGAAAACTGGGATTCTTCATGATTGTGGAAAGACAGTAGAGTATGAAAAAGTCAATTCACCATTTGGACTGTCCTCAAAGTCTGCATGTTTGATGCCATGTAGGCCAAACATTAGGATGAGTGGTAATAGGGACTTCTCTGGTGATCCAGTGGTTGGAATTTCACCTTCCAATGCAGGGGGTGCATGTTCAATCTCTAACTGGTGAGCTAAGATCCCACATGCTTCATGGCCAAAAAAACAAAACATGAGACAGAAGCAATGTTGCAACAAATTGAATAATGACTTTAAAAATGGTCCACATCACTAAAAATTTTTTTAAAAATCAGTGGTGATATCCTTCATCTCCTCTTAGTTAACTGCTGTCATGCTTTTTTTCCTTTTCTTACCACATATTCCTGCATGGCTCATAGGAGGCAAAACTGCCATAAACTCACCCTTAGGATCCTTAATGCTGAACCTTATGTCACTCTTCTTGGTACAGCTAAACGTGTGTCCTGAGCTCCCAGAACCCTTTGCACTGGTGTTGACCCTACTTTCAAATCTTGTGGAGTCAAGGTCCAGAGAACTAGGCACTGTCTTTCCCAGGTGGTGCTAGTGGTAAGGAACCCACCTACCAAAGCAGAGGACATAAAAAACGCAGGTTTGATCCTGGTTGGGAAGATCCCCTGGAGGAGGACATGGCAACCCACTCCAGTATTCTTGCCTGGAGAATCCCATGGACAAAGGAGCCTGTTGAGCTACCGTCCATGAGATCACAAAGAGTTAGACACGAGTGAATATTCAAAAGTAGAGACATTACTTTGCCGACTAAGGTCTGTCTAGTCAAGGCTATGGTTTTTCCTGTGGTAATGTATGAATGTGAGAGTTGGACTCTGAAGAAAGCTGAGCACCAAAGAATTGATGCTTTTGAACTGTGGTGTTGGAGAAGACTCTTGAGAGTCCCTTGGACTGCAAAGAGATCCAACCAGTCCATTCTAAAGGAGATCATCCCTGGGATTTCTTTGGAAAGAATGATGCTAAAGCTAAAACTCCAGTACTTTGGCCACCTCATGTGAAGAATTGATTCATTGTGAAAGACTCTGATGCTGGGAGGGATTGGGGGCAGGAGGAAAAGGGGACGACAGAGGATGAAATGGCTAGATGGCATCATGAGCCATCGATGCACGTGAGTCTGAGTGAACTCCAGGAGATGGTGATGGACAGGGAGGCCTGGTGTGCTGCGATTCATGGGGGCCGCAAAAAGTTGGACATGACTGAGTGACTGAACTGAACTGAACTGAACTGACAGCACACACGACTGACTGCAGGCTTGCAAGCTGGCTAAGCATCCAGGGATTTAGCTCTTTAATCTCATCAGCAGGGGAGGCAACAGTAAGGGTCTTGTGCATAGCTCCAGGTGTAATTTATGAGAAATCTGAAAATAGGTAGAATAATAATAATAGCAAACATTTATTGAAAGGTGGCCTTATTATAACTCCACTTTTTTTTTTCCCAAGACACCAATCCCCAGAGAAAACATCTACTTTGTGTCATATTCTCAGAAGTTCAGCTTGCTCTTAATTTCTGTTCTGTCTCTCTTCACCTTCTCCTTCTCTCTCTCAGTTCAAATGGGGGAAGTACTGATGATTATCAGTTTCTAAGTTGAGAAAAGCCTCTACGAGAACTCCACAAGACCTAGCCTGCTTGACATTTTCATTGTTGATTTGAACACTGGTGACAAAGCATGCTCACCAAATACTCAATTGAAGCAAAACATTTTAATGATGTTAAAATCATTAACATCATGATTTTGCCTGATGCTAATGCCTGATTTCAAAACTATAAGATAGTCAAATGTCATGTCCTGTACTTAGCATCAAATGCCAGTTTCCCAATGTTTAAATGAGTATCTGGTTTAAAGCTGAATCTATATTTAAAGATTAGATTTTTTGTGTGTTGCATTGATTTATATATGTTTTTCTTTGATTTCACAGACAGAGTTAAAGGGGAACCTCAGTGTACCAGCTCTTTATTAGAAACACATGAGGTTCTACTCACTGTGATGCCAAAAGTTCAGCTTCTCTGTATGCAGGTGCTGAATCAAATCTCAGAGATAGAGTTTTGAGTGATGTGAATAAGGGCAGGTTTAATGCTTAACTGGGCTTCCCAAGTGGTGCTAGTGCTAAAGAACACTCCTGCCAATGCAGGAGACATAAAAGGTGCAAGTTCGATCCATGGATTGAGAAGATCCCCTGAAGAAGGGCATGGCACTCCAGTATTCTTACCTGGAGAACCCCATGGACAGAGGAGCCTGGTGGGCTACAGTCCATAGGGTCGCAAAGAGTCAGACATGACTGAAGTGACTTAGCACACATGCAGTGTTTAACCAGTCAAAGGAGTACACACAGCAGGTTAGTGACCTCAAAACTGTGTGTTCCAACTTGGAGAAGATAGAAGTTTATAGCAATTTTTCAAAGAGAGAATGATCAATTCATGGATATTCTTCTGATGGGTTGGTAGTGAGGTATGTAAGAGTCAACATCAACTTTTAGGTCCAATTGGTCTGTGGTCTACATGCTTGCGGGCAGCACACCATTCCTAATCTTCATTAATTTCTCCCACTTGGAGGGGATTTCAGTATCTGCAAAATAACTCAAAGGTATTGTTGCATGTATCCACTGATGGGGATATAGGACCTTGCCCCAAGATGGTTCTTGACTGTTTGTTTCTCCCTGGGCTCCCATTCCTCCCCTTCCTTAATTAACACCTGCTTGAATCTGCCCATTGGGATTCAGGGAAGGTCATGGAGGCTGAACAAAGGCTGTTTCCTATAATTAAAGAAATGAGGGACACGGAAAGGTCTTTGGTCCTGAAGCCCAACAGGGCCTGCATGGTATCAACTGTACTTATTGCAGTAGGCAGAATAGTGGCCCCTAAAGATGCACACATCCTGATCCCCAGAGCTTATGAATATATTATATTCAGTGGAAGGAGAGAATTAACGTTGTTATTCAGCTAACCTTAAGATGAAGAGATTACTCTTGATTATCTGGGTGAGCCCTCTGTACAGTACACAAGGTCCTTTAAATGTGAAAAAAGGAGGAAAAGGTTAAAGTCTGGGAGGGATTTGAAAATGCTGTGCTGCCATAATTGAAGATAGAGGAAGAGGCCACAAGCCCAGGAGTGCAGGCAGGTGAGGAAGCACATCTTCTCACAGAACCTCAGAAGGAACACAGACCTCCTGTAGCTTGATTTTAGCCCAGTAAGACCCATTTTGAACATCCAACCTCCAGAAATGTAAAATTTAAAGATCTATCTATTTTGTGGTAATTTGCTACCTCAGCAAGACAAACTAATACAGCTAGGTTCCCTTTTACATGTTTTTCTTATTTGCTCTTCACTACAGCTGAAGCATTTGTCTCCATTTTATAAGTGAGAAAATTGAGATTCAAAGAAGTTAAATGACTTGCCTAGGGGCAAAAGCTATTTGGTGACAGAGTTCAGACCTGAGTCTGCCTGATCACAGATTCCAGAATCTACTACACTCTGTGTTCCACGTCAGTGGTTAACACATGATTGATGGCAGACTCCTCATCCTGAAGTGAATATAGGAAGGAGTGAATATAGCAAGGAGTAATTTTTTAAAATAAAATTAGAATCAGAGCAGAAAAAGAAATAAAGGAATCTAAGTTGGAAAAAAAGAAGTAAAACTCTCACTGTTTGCAGATGACATGATCCTTTATATAGAAAACCCTAAAGACTCCATGAGAAAATTACTAGAGCTAGTCAATGAATATAGTAAAATTGCAGGATATAAAATCAACACACAGAAATCCCTTGCATTCCTATATACTTACAATGAGAAAATAGAAAGAGAAATTAAGGAAACAATTCCATTCACCATTGCAACAAAAAGAATAAAATACTTAGGAATATATCTACCTAAAGAAACAAAAGACCTATATATAGAAAACTATAAAACACTGATGAAAGAAATAAAAGAGGACACAAATAGTGAATTGGAAGAATCAATATAGTGAAAATGAGTATACTACCCAAAGCAATCTATAGATTCAATGCAATCCCTATCAGGCTACCAATGGTATTTTTCACAGAACTAGAAAAAATAATTTCACAATTTGTATGGAAATACAAAAAAAACCTCGAATAGCCAAACAATCTTGAGAAAGAAGAATGGAACTGGAGGAATCAACCTGCTTGACTTCAGTCTCTATCAAAGCCACAGTCATCAAGACAGTATGGTACTGGCACAAAGACAGAAATATAAATCAATGGAACAAAATAGAAAGCCCAGAGATAAATCCATGCACCTATGGACACCTTATCTTTGACAAAAGAGGCAAGGATATACAATGGAGAAAAGACAATCTCTTTAACAAGTGGTGCTGAGAAAACTGGTTAACTACTTGTAAAAGAATGAAACTAGAACACTTTCTAATACCATACACAAACATAAACTCAAAATGGATTAAAGATCTAACATAAGACCAGAAACTATAAAACTCCTAGAGGAAAACAGGCAAAACACTCTCCCACATAAACCACAGCAGGATCCTCTATATCCCACCTCCCAGAATATTAGAAATAAAAGCAAAAGTAAATAAATGGGACCTAATTAAAACTTAAATGCTTCTGCACAACAAAGGAAACTATAAGCAAGGTGAAAAGACAACCTTCAGAATGGGAAAATAATAGCAAACAAAGCAATGGACAAAGAATTAATCTCAAATATATACAAGCAACTCCTGCAGCTCAATTCCAGGACAATAAATGACCCAATCAAAAAATGGGCCAAAGAACTAAATAGACATTTCTGCAAAGAAGACAAAGAGATGTCTAACAAACACATGAAAAGATGCTCAACATCACTCATTATCAGAGAAATGCAAATCAAAACCACAATGAGGTACCATTTCATGCCAGTCAGAATGGCTGCTATCCAGAAGTCTACAAGCAATAAGTGTTGGAGAGGGTGTGGAGAAAGGGGAAAACTCTACACTGTTGGTGGGAATGCAAACTAGTACAGCCACTATGGAGAACAGTGTGGAGATTCCTTAAAAAAAACTGGAAATAGAACTGCCATATGACCCAGCAATCCCACTGCTGGGCATACACACTGAGGAAACCAGAATTGAAAGAGACACGTGTACCCAATGTTCATCACAGCACTGTTTATAATAGCCAGGACATGGAAGCAACCTAGATGTCCATCAGCAGATGAATGGATAAGAAAGCTGTGGTACATATACACAATGAAATATTACTCAGCCATTAAAAAGAATACTTTTGAATCAGTTCTAATAAGGTGAGTGAAACTGGAGCCTATTATACAGAGTGAAGTAAGCCAGAAAGAAAAACACCAATACAGTATACTAACACATATATATGGAATTTAGAAAGATGGTAATGATAACTCTGTATGCAAGACAACAAAAGAGACACAGATGTATAGAAAAGTCTTTTGGACTCTGAGGGAGAGGGCGAGGGTGGGATGATTTGGGAAATGGCATTGAAAATGTAAATTGTTATATGTGAAACAGATTGCCTGTCCAGGTTCAATGCATGATACAGGGTGCTTGGAGCTGGTGCATTAGGATGACCCAGAGGGATGGGATGGGGAGGGAGATGGGAAGGGTGTTCAGGATGGGGAACACATGTACATCCATGGTGAATTCATGTCAGTGTATGGCAAAACCAATACAATATTGTAAAGTAAAAAATAATAATAAAGAAGAAAAAAAAGAAGGAAAAAAAAAAAGAACAAAAGCTCACAGTCAGTTCAGTTGCTCAGTCATGTCTGACTCTTTGCGACCCCATGGACTGCAGCACACCAGGCTTACCTGTCCATCACCAATTCCCAGAGCTTACTCAAACGCATGTCCATCATGTCAGTGATGCCATCCAACCAACTCATCCTCTGTTGTCCCCTTCTCCTCCTGCCTTCAGCCTTTCCCAGAATCAGGCTCACAATCTTAAATAAAAATAGGATCTAATAGTACCAGGATTAGGGTGAGGGGAATGAGTGCCAGTCTGGGATCATAGGCTGTCTTTATATAAAATGTGGTATTTTGTTTATCAAGAACTTTTTGCATTAATTTTGATTTTTAAATATTGTATTGAAATATTAGATATCTTGATCACTGACTTTTCTTTTCACATCTGGCCCTTAAACTTTGTGTCCAAGCAGAGTGCCTTGCTTACCTCACCTACCCCCAGCCCTGGGTAGAGCCCTACAAAATATCTACTAATATGCTAGAAAGTGCTCCCAGGCCCATGGTTGTAAAACCTGGCTGTACAAGAGAATCAATCCGGGGAATTTAAAATATGGTAATAATAAAACCGTATGTTTCCAGGTGGTGCTAGTATTAAAGAACTCACCTGCCAATGCGGGAGACATAAAAATAAATAAATAAAATAAAATTAGAATAGAAAATGAAGAGATATGGAGAAATAAGAAGAGATGAGAGGAGAGGAAACTAGAGAGAAAAGTACAGTGCAGATGCTATGGGTAACTGTTTTCTAAGCAATTTTAGGTATATTTTAGATGGATGTTTGTGTAATAAGTAAAATGTATTTCCTACTGAGTTTGAAGTAAAAAAAAAATTAAATTTTGAAAGTAAAATGTATTTCTTACTGTGTTTGAAATAAAAAAAAAATTTCAAATTTTGAAAGACACCACCCTACAACATGTGCCTGGAGAGAAAGGAAAAATACAGCCCAGCTTCTACCCTGGGAATACACATAATCTAAACAGAGACTCTTAATAAATCACTGGAACGAAACAGCTGGGTCTGTCACAACCTGCCAGAGAATCACAGTCAACGTGATGGGATTACATCATCCTGACCTCCCACTGGGGTCCACAGAAGCCCTTCAGGAGCCCACACACAACATGTAAAAAAAATGGAACTTACTATTTGACCACAACACTGCTGCTCCTCTCTAGTCTGCAGTTGCAGCTAACAGCATCACCATCACAGGCTTCTTCAAAATGGAAATAATATCATCTGTTCTTTCATCTCATCTCTCACCAAGACAGCAAGACCCCACCTCCGATGTCCCCAAGTCACCCGTTTCTGTCCATTTCTATTCCGATGGTCTTGAGAAGCTCCACTTCCCATCGGGACCACTGAGACTCCTCTGAGCCAGTCTCCCTGGCCCCAGCTCCTCCCTCCCCAGTCCACACTGCAGTTTGCAGCCATGGATCTTTCCTACCATGTCCCCTTCCTCCTTGCTGCCCTATCTGGTTTCTCCCTTTCAAAGTATTTTTCATATTCAACATTTGGACCCATTTCCAGCCGCTTGCCCTGGTTTGCAGTCTCTACAGCCTGCCTATAACCCATCTCCCTGAAGGTCCCCATGTAGACCATCAATTTTCATACCTTGTAAACTTTGTACTTAACTGCTTTCTGTCCCAAGAGTGATGTTCTTTCCACTTTTTGTCTAGGAAAACCCTCCATCTAGCAAAGCTGGAAACAACTTTTCTGACTCTCTTAGGCAAAAGAAATCGTGTCCTCTGCTGAGCCCCCATAGCTGCATGAACACATTCTTTTACAACATTAATCCAAATGTATGCTGTTTCCCTCTCCAGGGCAGGGCTCACATCATAGCTGTATTTTCATCCAAACTCCTAGCTCAGGGACCAGGGAATGATGGGTCTTTCCAAAGAATAAATAAATAATTGTTGGAATGGAGCTCCAGACTTTAATATCTGTCTATCTCATCTGGATTTCCTTCTAGATGTCTCCCATGCCCCACAGTCTAACACGTTCAAAACTAGACTCTCTCTACCACTCACACACACACATACACACACACACACACACACACACACACACCCCAAGCCAAATATCTGGTCAAACTCCTCCTCATCACTCTCTTCTTATCTCAGCAACAAGCCAGCAATAAATTGCCTCTGACATTTAATGAATTACCTCATCTTTATTTTCACCATCTCCCCTCCATGTGTGATCATCTCCTGTCTGTTGCTGCTGAAAGTTTTTCCGTTACTCCATCTACACTCATATTTACCCATCCCACACTCCAATATGATCTCCTAACTGAAACCGTTGTAAATGAGAGAGATCTGGTCATGTCACTATCCTAAGTATCACCCTTCATTCCAAAGCTTAAGGTGAAATTCAATTTTTTCAGTATTCTTTCTTTCTTCCTTCCTCTCTTTCTTTCTGGCACACAAAGCCCTGCTCAGCCTAACCCCTGACAACTTCTCAAGGGACTCTGTGCCTGTCTGGCCACATCAGCTTTCTCATAGTTGTACCTTCCCTTCAAGGTTCCCATGAAGCTTACTCTGCTCAGCATGTGAATGATGAGCAGGAATGGTTCCATCAGAGAGGACATCATTTTTGCCTCGGCTTCACTGACACTTCCTCCCAAAGCACTGTGAGGTTTCCTTCTTAACACTTAACAAATCTTCTGTTCTGATTGTATGTGTGTTTGACTGATGTCTGTCTACTAGAATCTAAGCTTGTTAAAGCCTGGAACCATATCTATCTGGTTCTTCCTTCTCTCCATCCCAGCTCCCAGTCTGGCACACTGTAAGGGCCAAATCAACATTTGCTCAAGGGAAAAATTTTATCAGTGGTGTCGGCTGTTCTACAGAGCACAAGTTTCCAAAAAAAAAAAAAAAATCCCCAGGGCCCTGGCAGGGGCCAGAAGGAGGCAGCGCATGTGGGCTCAGGACTCTCTGCCCCGCTTTGCCCAGAGAAGATGTGAGTGGGTCTGATTTAGATGCTGGTTTCCACAGAGGAGTCTATTGTGAAAATTAGCATTCTACTGGTAGGGTGTGTAAGTGTACATTTTAAAAGATAGAACATGGAGGAAAGGGGCTGATAACAAAGGGCAAGCATGAGAAAACTTCAAAGATGATAGACTGGTTGTATCTTTATTGTGGCAGTAGTTACACAACTGTGTGCATCTGTCAAAACTCATAGAATGTGCTGAATTTTACAGTGTGTAATTTTTTAAAGCCAATAAAAGGAAAGATTTGATTATGTTTGGACATTATTTCCAGATTCATAAGACAGAAGGAATTTCATATTATGACCAAAAAAATATGCAAAGCTTAAGACTCTGGAATTAGATTTTCTGTCAGTTTCCAAATATGAGGCTCACTTGAATACAAGGCATGCAGGCATGTTTCCCAATGAGGAGATCAAAAAATTGTTTCAGGCTTACTTCAATAAGTCAACTGTTAGAGCAAATTACATTGCCAAATGATTGCAACATTTAGTTTATTAAATTAGTTACAAGCAAATATTTAAAATCACATGTTATATACAATGACATTGATTTAGAGATATTGCTTTCTTCAGTTACACATTTTTTAAAACAGCTTTCTTGGAACTCTTCACATACATTACTGACAACAGAATGTCTGCTGTCAACAAAGCCATTTTTTGAGCCACATGACACTAAACATGGTTCTTCAAAACACGTCTTTACTCCCATAATATTGTTTAAAATAGAGCATTTTGTAAACGTACATGATGCCGTCACTGATTTGATTTCTGTTAGCCTTGTAGTTAAGTTCCTGATTTCCTTGAAGCAAGGCTTCTCAGCTGTAGCACGACGACATTTGGGCTGGATAATTCTTAATAGTGGGGGCTTGTCCTGCTCATTGCAGGATGTTTAGCAGCATCCTTGGCCCCTATCCTCTAGGAGACAAGAGCACATACAGCTCCTATCAGTGACAATCAAAAGTCGCTCCAGAAGTCTGCTCAAAATTATATGGAAGCCTGGGTGGGAGGGGAGTTTGGGTGAAAATGCTCACTGTTTATGTATGGCTGAATCCTTTCACTGTTCACCTGAAATTGGTCACAATATCGTTAATTGTGTATACCCCAATAAAAAATAAAAAGCTTTTAAAAAAAGTCTCCAAAAATTTCCAAATATTTCCTGGGAGGCAAAATCACCCCCAGATAAGAACCACTGCCAGAGTAACCTCTTACTGTAGTGTTGTATTACATTATTTTAAAATTATTTTTTATAACAACATCAGTGTTTTGAATTGCAAGGTCAAATACCCAGAAACCATTACTAAATTTTTCAGAAATTCATTTCCTTCATCTTTTACTGATTATAATATTTAAATCATAAATATTTGATGCTATTCAAAGTAGCATCAACTAACATATTTAAAGTATCTCCAAGCTTATTTGTCTTCAAATATAAAATAATTTTTGCCTCTTTGAAGATTATACTGGGGAAAAACCTCATGTGAGATGCAGGCACATAGGATAACCCAGCCTAATCTCATCTACAATATTCTCACAAGTGAGCATCCAGTCTTCACTGGAATACTTTAAGTGAAAGAAGTCTCAGTACATCACCAATTCTAATGGAACAGTTCCTCCTTATAATGAGCTCAGCTCTCCCTGCCCTGAACTCCTGGACATCAGACCAAATTCTGGACAAAGGCTACCAGTTTGCAATATAGCATCATTTCAAATATGTCAAGACAACAAATGCAGTCTCACTGTAGTCATTTCAGAGTATAGAGTACCAGCCTCTTTCAGCTCATGAGATATGTTTTCTCAGTATGATTTTATCCTAGGCTCTGTCAATGGCTTAGAATGAACCTGGTGAGAGTCTGTCAAGACAGAAAGAAGGGGGCTTTGGTCATCTATGCTCTGGACATTTTACAGGCCAGAACTGTCAGCTTTCTGATAAAAGGGTCATGCCATTTTATAATGTTTAGCTTAGGAACTATAAAAAGTCACATAAACTGCACACAAATAGCTATTTCATCTTCCATTAAGTAAACCAAAGAACAATAGTAAATGCTCTTTTGAACCTAATTTTTCCCAATAAAGAGAGATGTTTTAGTAAAATTAAAAGGTCACAGGAGAAAATGACCAGGTACTATCTAGAGAGCCCCTAAACAGAAGGAGAAAGAGAGAAAAAGAGAACAAGAGACTAAAAAATTGAAAAATAATAGTCTCTTGCTAATATTTTTTGTATAGTCTTATTTAGGCTTTATTTAGTGGTTCACTGTGACCCTCAGATTCTTTACTTGTGTGACTACACAAAACCAATCCTATTCCACTGGTTTCAGAAGAAAAGTCACACTGCTGTGAGAATCAGATGCAATAATCCTCTGTATCCTTTAACTATGGAGCTTGAAAAAATAAATAAATAAATAAATAAAGCTTGATTTCTGCTAAACCTTAGAGGAATAACTATCCAGGCCTATTTCTTCTAATACTTTATCCCAGACAGTGCATATGATTGAGATTCAAAGCCACCCCCTAAAAGGATCAGTAACATAGAGGAGTAGGTACAGAAAAAGTATATCTTATAATGATGTGCCACTAAACTGAAAGAAGTCTGATGACTCAACTTTTCTCTCTGGCCTTCCAATTCTCATTCCTCCAAGAGTTAAGACACCCAATAAATGCAGACTGACTCACAGCCCTTGATAAGGACGCTTCGAAGACATCATTGCTAGTCTTAGCCACATGCATGCATATTCAGTTGCTTCAGTCACGTCCGACTCTGTGTGACCCCATGGACTGTAGTCCGCCAGACTCCTCTGTCCTAGAGATTCTCCAAGTAAGAATACTGCAGTGGGTTGCCATGCCCTTCTCTAAGGGATCTTCCCAACCCAGAGATCAACCAGCATCTCCTATGTCTCCTGCATTGACAGATGTGTTCTTTACTAGCGCCACCTGGTAAGCCAGTCTTAGACACACCAAGATGTAAGCCGCAAGGGTTTTGAGGACCTCTCCTTCCAACCCCTGATATCTCCTTCAAGAAAGTAGCCAGTGCCCTCCAGTTACTTCCCCTGTGAGATGTTATGAAAATGGGCCTTTGGAAACAACCCCTGGCTTTGGATTATTGCCAACCCCCTTTCCTCTTGAAGACTTACCTGGCATATGGTTCAGCTCCCCAAAAGCCCAGCTAAACACTTGGATGGAAGTCGTGTTACTACTGGTCAACAGCAGATGTTTCCTGGTTAACAGCTCCATTTTAGATGGATGCTTTAACTCAAAGGAATAACTAATAGGGGCAGTTCAAATCAGAAGGCAGTCCTAGGAAATAGATGATCCTGACCGTGCCTCCTGCTTTTCTCTGAGTAGGTGACCCTCTGCTCTTCAGTGGGAAGCTGAGGGTGAGGACTGTTGTTTGTTTGCTTTGGGTTGTGGATTTCTTTTAACAACCCATGAGCCCTTTAGTTTAGGATCTTATTACCTCAGTTATTTCTTCAAGTGTTCAAATTATCGACCACTTCATCTGAACCGGTAGATAAGCCTAATTCTCACATGTGCAGCAGCAGGAAAGGGCAGAGGCTAAGAACCACCTAATCTGACCATCGGAGTTTTAATTTCCTCCACTGAGGAGCAGAGGAGGCAATGAAGCTGTGAGCAAGACACATACAGCCTGTAAACAGCCATCCTTCCTGCTCCTGAGCAGAGATCCAATACCAATTTAGTCTTATCTGTCTAGAAAATCATTATTTGAAGACCTGAAAAGGTTAAAAGAGTTCCAGTTTTCACTCCTTGTACTTTCATCTGCAGCACAAAGAGAGGAGAGACTCTGACAAGCATGGAGCTAATTTGCTTTCCTCAAGCACCCAAAGGGAAAAATATTCAGATTGTCTTTACCAGGGTCAAATAGAAGTCAGAATTCATGGCAGATCTGTCCCTCTCTGTTCCAAGAAACCAGCAGCCTTCAAGATAAAATAAATGTGATGAGTCCTGGGTGGAGAATAATACAACATGTGAAAAAGCCATCTGGGCTTCTTTCTTAATTACACTAAGAGCAATTCTTAAGCACCTACTGTGTGCCAAGCATTACAAGTCATGGCCCTTAAGGAGCTCACAGCCTAAGGAGATTCGATAAGTAATCAAAGCTGAGTGTTCAAGTAGGCTTAATGAAGCCAATAAAACTATAGTGGGGATGGAGGGGATGCACAAATAAAGGGGATTGTATGGGTAAAAGCACTGAATTCTGAAGCAGCAGGGCATTCAGCTGGTGCAGGAGGAAGAGCAGCCTGCAGTTGGGAGATCCAAGGAGAAAGCATACTATGTAAACTGTGACTAAAGACCTCCGACATTGGCAGGGCATTCAGAAGTGGCCTCTGACCACCTAAAGCTCAGCTGCTGCTGCTGCTGCTAAGTCGCTTCAGTCGTGTCCGACTCTGCGACCCCATAGACGGCAGCCCACCAGGCTCCCCCGTCCCTGGGATTCTCCAGGCAAGAACACTGGAGTGGGTTGCCATTTCCTTCTCCAATGTATGAAAGTGAAAAGTGAAAGTGAAGTCGCTCAGTCATGTCCAACCCTCACTGACCCCATGGACTGCAGCCTTCCAGGCTCCTCCGTCCATGGAATTTTCAAGGCAAGAGTACTGGAGTGAGGTGCCATTGCCTTCTCCCCTAAAGCTCAGGGTCCAACTGAAAAAGCTAACGCATTTGTAACAGTTAGAATTAGTTAAGGGACCCTTGAATGATGCAGACTCTAACTCCTATAGTAGAGCTCAAGGCAGGCCAGAAAAATCAGAGAAGAAAATCAGGAGTAAAAACCCTACGCCTTGAAGATTAAACATGGGAAAAAAAGGAAAGGGCATGCAAGACAGAGGAGCCAGGATGAAGCAAGATACATTGGTGGAAATAACGAAGACAGTTGACAAAGACCTGTCTCGTGTTCACACTGCTATATTTAAATGGATAACAAACAAGGACCTACTGTATAGCCCACAGAACTCTGTTCAACATTATGTGGCAGCCTGGACAAGAAGTGAGTCTGCGGGAGAATGGATACATGTATATATATATATAGTTGAGTCCCTTCATTGTTCGCTTGAAATTCTCCCAACATTGTTAACTGGCTACCCCAATACAAAATAAAAAGTTTAAAAAAAAGAAAAGAGAAAAGAGAAAAGACCTCTCACGATGCAGACAATGGCTTGTGTTGGGAAATATCAGGCATTCATATTATGGGGCCTAAAATTAATAACCACAAGCAGAATTAGAGTGCTGTATATTTAACTGGATGGCAGAGAGTTGTGAAATCTGTTTCTACTACTTCTTTTTCTGTCTGACCCAGAGATATTCCATCTTCCCTCATCTGTTCTCCCAGGTAAATAAGCACTTTGGTGATGGAGAATATCCTCCACACCTTATTTCAGAAAGAGGCCCCCTTTCAGGTGCATGTTACGACCTTTAAGATAAAAGGCACAGATGGGAGGAAAAATGAAGCCCTCTACCCCAGGTGGCTCTGTGGTAAAGAATTTGCCCACCAGTGCAGGAGATGCAGGCATGTTGGTTCAATCCCTGGGTTGGGAATATCCGCTGAAGAAGGAAATGGCAACCTGCTCCAGTATCCTTGCCTGGAAAATCCCATGGACTGAAGAGACTGGTGGGCTACAGCCCATGGAGTCGCAAAGGGTTTGACATGGCTAAGCACAACCACTTATAACCCCTTAGCTCCTTCTATTTTAACACAAAGAAGCAGAGGCCCAAAGAGAAACACTAACTGAAGCTTACTCCATCCTTGATAGAGAGAGGCACTGATTAAAGCCCCAAAAGGGCATGTGGGCACAACAAACTGAAAAGAAGGGGAACTGGAGGGTTTAGGTCTAAATTTTAGAGGGGAGCATAATCTGACAGCAAGAGGAAACAGAGATGGAGTGGTGAGATAATAAAATGAGAGCTCACTATCACATGTAAAGTAGCTAGATAGTGGTGGGAAGTTGCTATATAATGCAGGGAGCCCAGCCTGGTGCTCTGTGATGACCTAGAGGAGTGGGATGGGAGGACGGGAGGGAGGGGGTATACGTATAATTATGGCTGATTTACATTGTTGTACAACAGAAAACAATGCAACACTGTAAAGCAATTTTCCTCCAGTTAAAAAATAAATTTTTTATAATTTATTAAATAAATGTTTAAAATAACACTAAAAATAAATTTAAGAAAAGATGAGAGCTAGAAAAATGATGTGGACTAGGTTAATCTTTTTTTTTTTTTTCTGTTTCTTGTGATGCTTTAGCATCTTAAATGCAATACCTTGCTGGACAGGAAGAGACTGCCCCCATCAGGACTAGCCAATTCCTAGAGATAACTAAGATTTCTGACAGGAACATGTCTTTCATGCACGATCTACCCAGTCCAGAGCCCATGCTCTAAACCTCTTCTATCTGCTTGGTGCACCCTAGGAGACTATATTCTGCCCTAATCACCCAGGGCTGCATACTGGCAGCAGGGTACAGCCCCTATGCCCCAAGTTTTGCCTGAATTATTCTTGCCAGTCATAAAATACTCCTCCCAGCCTGCCTTTCCTTTCCCTGTGAGCTAGGCTTTCCCTTCGCTCCTGCTCCCACCTCCTGACCAAACCTGGGACTTCCCCATGAGGGCCTGCATGGCACACGTGCCACCTGTTCTCAAGAAACATGAACATCCCAGTTTTCCACCATAATATTCTGCTGCTGTTGTTCTGGACTTCCCTGATGGCTCAGATGGTAAAGTGTCTGTCTACAATGCGGGAGACCCGGGTTCAATCCCTCGGTCGGGAAGATCCTCTGGAGAAGGAAATGGCAATCCACTCCAGTACTATTGCCTGAAAAATCCCATGGACAGAGGAGCGTCCCTAAGTTGTGTCTGACTCTTCGTGACCCCATGAGCTGCAGCATGCCAGGCTCCTCTGTCCTTCACTCTCTCCTGTGGTTTGCTCAAATTCATGTCCATTGAGTCGGTGATGCTATCAGCCTTCTCATCCTCTGACTCTCCGTTCTCCTTTTGCCTTCAATCTTTCCCACCTATCAGGGTCTTTTCCAATGAACTGGCTTCTCACTTCAGTTGACCAAAGTATTGGAGATTCAGCTTCAGCAACAGTTCTTTCAATGAATATTCAGGGTTGACTTCCTTTAGGATTAACTGGTTTGATCTCCTTGCAGTCTGATGGACTCTCAAGAGTCTTTACCTGAAATAATACTGGAAACAGAATACAGACATTGGGGAGCTGTGTGTGGTTAGGGATGTTCAGAGCAGGCAAGATGAAACAGGGAATAAGAAACTCTTGGGTGCCTATAAAAGCATAGACAAAAGGCTAAGAAAATGCAAAGAAAAATAGGCAGGGGGAAGCAGGGAAAAGTTAAGGTTCAGAGTCATGATGAGAGTAAAATCAGATTTGGAAGAAAGAGAAAGATGAGGTACCAGTAGAATTTAAAAGAATTTGTGAACACACTTTTTAAAAATTTTTACACTTTTAAAGCACCATACCCACATCTACCTGTACCCATGAACTTTAATATTTTACTTCTCACTAATCCTTCCTGCCATGGATCATGCTATAAATGCACCTTCCATACTGAGAGGCCAGGGGCACAATTCAACTGCAGCAGGTGATCTAGAGTCACCCACTAAGAGACAGGAAATCCAAGAAATGCAAGGAGGAAAAAAAGTCACTTGCACAGCCTGTTCTCTTACTGCTTAAAACAGATTATAATCAAAAGTGTATTTCATTTCTGCCCCTCCTCTTTTTCAAAAAAAAGGACATGATAAGTGTTATAGATGTAGTAAAACCAAACATGTTGAAATAATTCTGCTAAGAATTTCAGACAACTTTTGAGTGGCAGCCAGCATAGCACAATGAACTCTAAAGGTCCAGGGTGACTTTTGTTTGTTTGTGTGATTGTTTGTTATGGAAAGGGTAAGGAAGCAAAAGAGTTGTATTCCCGAAGAAAAACACAACATTTTGAAAATGAAATGTCAGAGCTGTGAGTGGATGAAGAGATTTAGATTTATTGATAAAGACCAAAGTTTAAAACATTTCCAAACAGGAACATATTTGGTATTTGTTTTTAAATCTCACATTATTTGCAGTTACAGCTGAAATGCTGATAACGTTCCCAAGCACGAAGAAATTGATTCTCACACATTTACTTACAGATTCTCGTAGTTTATGAGTTTCTGGTAAATACAATGTCTGTCTTTTCTCCAACTTTTACAATTTCATTTGCCAGTCTAAGAGAAAGATAATCACAGGCCTCATTCTTTCGTTGTGACAGATGTATAAAACAGAAGCCCCACAAACATAATGATGCAGTCTATACATTCATTCCAGTGTCTGTGTTCCTGCCATATGCTCATGTAGTGTCGGATGTCGTACATAAATAGTTCTGATCACAGTTACTTGGAATCCCAATTTTGTTGGAGTATTATAACAACATGAGTGACCTTGAAAAGTCATTCCCTCCCCATTCTTGCCTGTGTGCTAAGTTGCCTCAGTCGTGTCTGATTCTGTGTGACCCTTTGGACTGTAGCCTGCCAGGTCCTCTGTCCACGGGATTCTCCAGGCGAGAATACTGGAATGGGTTGCCATGACTTCCTCTAGGGAATTTTTCTGACCCAGATCGAACCCAAGTGTCTCATGTCCCCCACACTGGCAGGCAAGGTCTTTACCACTAGCGCCATCTGGGAAGTCCCATCCTCCTATGCCCCCACATAAGACCTTGTTAAAATCCTCAAAAGAAAGAAAGCCTCCAACCTCTTCTAGTGAACTACTTATAAACAATTTACACAGCACAATTATTTTTTTCTGAGCATTTTATATTCTTATTCTTTTGTTCTTTCTTGTCCAACTTCATTCCTAATTATTGCACTTTTTGAAATTTTTATTTTATATTGGAGTATAGTTGACTAACAGTGTTGTGTTATTTTCAGGTGTACAGCAAATGGCAAATGATTCAGTTATACATGTATATGTATCTATTCCCTTTCAAATTCTTTGCCCATTCAGATTATTACAAATATTGAGCAGAGTTCCCTCTACTATACAGTAGGTCCTTGTTGGTTATCTGTTTTAAACATGGCAGTGTGTACATGTCAGTCTCAAACTCCCAAACTCATTTTTTGTACCTTGGAAACTGTTACCAGGAATGCTGGAATTTAACCTTTCAGCTTCAGTAAATGATTTTGTAACATAGATGGACATACCTTAATTTGTCTTTGTGGGCCATTTAGACATCTGCCCATCAGATTGTATTAAAGTAGAGCCCACTTAGAGTTTGATACAATCAGTTCTCGTGCTGAAAGTACCCCAGAGCTGGTGCACAGTTCTCTGGAACCAGATTCAGAAGTCACAACTGCCAACAGCATCTTTCATCGCAACTGCCTCCCTGATGACGGGAAGGTCCTTTTACACCCCCAAGGCCCCTGTCTGTCATTGTCATACAGAAATGAGGGAGGCCAGCTTTTGATTTATCACTGACAGATGTCAAGCACTGTGTTTAAAATAGGTCAAAACTAAAAACTGTCCCCAAATTAACTTTCTGTTTCTACCCTTCCTCCCTTCTCCCCGTTTCACTATGTTTTCAACAGCCAGCATCTGCCCATCTTCTTTGGGAATGTCTTTGGCTGATGAGGAGGCCAGTTCCTGGGGTGTGCATCCCATCTTCTACAGGGTGACCATTAATCAAAGGTGTTCAGCTAAGAAGCAGGAAAGCCTAACTCCTTGCGCCGGGCAAGACACTAAGATGTTACTTTCCTTTCCCTTGGAATCTTGCTAAAGACTTAGCCTGAGGCTATGTGCTGCCTTGGTTTCCTCCCCCTTCCTGTCCTGCTCCCTTACCCCTCCCTGGTCTCCCATGGGACCCTTTCTTGAGTTAAGCACTTATAACAAGGAGATGAAACCAGTCAATCCTAAAGGAAATCAACCCTGAATACTCCTGGGAAGGACTAATGTTAAAGCTGAAGCTCCAATACTTTGGCCACCTGATGAGAAAATCTAACTCATTGGACAACACCCTGATGCTGGGAAAGATTGAGAGCAGAGGAGAAGGGGGCAACAGAGGATGAGATGGTTGGATGGCATCACCAACTCAATGGACATGAGTTTGAGCAAACACCGGGAGATAGTGAAGGATAGGGAAGCCTGGCATGCTGCAGTCCAGGGGGTCACTAAAAGTCAGACACAACTGAGTGACTGAACAATGACAACAATAAGGGAATTCTCATTTCTGTGTCTGTTCCTGGGGAACCTGACCTAAGACCTACCCAAATCCAGAAAAGCAATCATACTAACAAAGCTCTCAAAAAGAACTATATTAGGTAGGCACCATCAAGAATTTCCAAATTTTAAAATCTAAAAGGAAACAGTAGGAGAAATAAGTTAATATTTGTTGAATTACCAGGGATTTCTGAATACCTCTTGTACTTTGACCATCATTGCTAGTGATGCCAATATTTGGTTGAAATGAGAGAGAAGCAATCATTTGATATTTGGACCAGTCAGGATGGGTAAGGTTACACTATAATTACAAGCAAGCCCCAATGTCAGTGACTGACAGCAACAACAACAAAAACAAGGTTTATTTCTCCCTCGGACTACATATGACCAACATGAATTGTCAAGAAGCTCTGTTGCTGATGTCACTCATGGACCCAGAATGAGAACAGTACCATTTGTGTCCACATTCAGCACTGCAGGGAAAAGAATACATTGTGAAACACACACTGGCCCTCAAAACTTCTTCCTGTAAAGTGACACATACCATTTTTCTCCTTCTTGGTGGGCTAAAACAAGTTACTTGTCCATGACTAACAGGAAGTAACAAGGAAGTGAATTCTACTGTGGCCTAGAAGGATAAGAAACAGAATATTTGTGAACAACTCTCATGATTGGTCATGAAATCAGTCCCCTAAGTATCAACCAACAGCACAGTGAAAAACAAGATTTTGACTGCTTCTAAAGAGCAAAAGAACAAGCCAAGGACTTCCCTGGTGGTCCAGTGGCTAAGACTCCACACTTCCAATGCAGGGGGTCTGGGTTCAATCCCTGGTCAGAGAACTAGTTTCACATGCCACAACTCAAGATCTCAATGCCCCATCAAAGACTGAAGACTCTGTGTGCTGCAACTAAGATTTGACACAACCAAATAAATAAACATTAAAGAGCAAGCCAGGCACATGACGACTTTGAGCTACCAGAGTTCTTATGAGATTTATTCATTCAACAAGCATCTCTTAACATCTTCTTTAAAGAAGGGACCATGCTTAGGCCTGAAGGCAGAAGACCATCATGGCACTGGCCACATGCTCTGAAATTAGGGGGTATGTGTCAAACTCCAGATCCATCACTTACTAGCTGTACAAGTCCAAATAAATTACCTTTCTGACTCAGTTTCATTATCTGAAAAATGGAGACAATAATAGAAGGTATCTTATAGTATTGATGAGGCAGTTAGAAATGATAATGCATGCAAATATCAGTCAATGTGAGATATTGTCTTCACTGTTATTGTGAAAATAAATGAGACATGGTACCCACCCTGGAGAAGCTCGCGTCTAATTACAGGCTGTGGCTTTTCAACTCATTTCAGCTCTGTTTGAAAGGTATTTAGTGATGACCTACTAGGTGTGGGGCACTGGACTGGACACTGCAGCATAAGAATGAGTCTGGAGCAGTATCTACACTTAAAAAGTGGAGAGTTTGGTGGGTAAAACAGAAACAGATAACTTCAGTATTCTTTGAGTGACAAGATGGAAGCTACAGGAATGCAAAAGAAGAGCATTTAGCTAAATCAAGGGTAAACAGGTAGCTTTTTGAAGGAGACCTCCATTTTAAATGTGCAAAATCAGTTATCCTTTAACTCAAGGTTAGCAAAGAAAGCTATCAAGCCCTACACCCACCCGCCAGCATGCCTCCCTGCCCAGTATTTCGCAGGTGTAGCTGATGGCAGAAGTGACTTCCAGCCACCCTGCTCTCATCCTCTGTGCAGATTCTGAGATGCGCTCTTCCATGGGACTGCCAGTCAAAACCCGAGAAGGATATGCAAAGGGCAAACATCTGCCCTAATGAAATACTAGAATCTCCCTCAAAGTGAATTGTAAAAAACATGAAATATCTGAAAACAGCCACAGCCCTCATGTCACAGGAGTTCTGTGAGTAATTCCGTACATATCTATGACACTGTTTTAGCCATGCTGAGAGAGAGATTTTTTTTTAATTTTCCATGATTCATCGGCTCTCAGGAATCCAAAACCTCTGACTGCATTAAAATGAATATTGGCAACTTTCAGTTACATCAATTTCTTATCTCTTAACCTAGAAAGACTAACTTGAGCTTTTCTGATGACTATAGTCAGATACAATAAGAAAGAGACCAACAGACGAGACACCTCTGAGAGAAATAGGCATACTGTACCATATTTAAAAGAGAATATACATATACTATAAATGAAGCCAGAGAGTCCTGTTTTTATTTACAGTACACTTGAAAAAGATGGTTTCTATGGCAGCAGGAAATGTCAGGGTTTTTTCAAAGGAGCTGTTGAATTTACAAAGATTCGCTCACCCCATTAGAAGTCTTTCTTCTCCTTTGATGATACGCCAGAGCTGATAAATTTGGGGTGATTTATGCTGCAATGCTTGTTCTACAATGTTCCAGAAGACACATGGAAGGGGCTTTCACTTTCTTCTCTAGAAGTGAACTTCTTACCAGGGCATCTTCCTGGAGGTTTGTAGACATCCACATGGAAAGAAAGGAACAATGGTTAATTAATTCCTTTAGACAAGAAACAGTGGGTGCTCGTGAGTGAGAGGGAGCTGCAATCTGCCACTGATGCTTTGAAAGGTTGCAGTTTGAGAGTTTCCAGTCTCTTGATAGACTAATCAGACAAAAACTTGCATAATTGATCATTCTTCCTGCAATCTAAAGAAGAAAGATACATTTAGTTTATCTTTTAATTAGTTAGGGTTGTAACTAGTGGACTTGGTATCTAGAGGCTAGAATTGCTAACACTCCTTTCAAACGTGCAGGACCGGCTCCATTTCAGCAAGCAGGGTGTAGTCACCAAATATCCACCAGTTGAGAAACAGCATCCCAGGGTTACATCTGAGTGGCATAGTCTCTGTTGTAAGAGAAAGGCAGTTTTGAGGGGATGGGAGAAAATGCAGACAGGAAAGAAAGAAAAGACCATTTCCAGAAAAATAAATGCGGCAAAAACATAGAAGAGACTGATCTGCACAGCTGTCAGTCCTTCTCTCTCTCCAAAGCTAGACTCACATGTCAAACTGCCTACTGGCCATCTTCATTTAGGTGTCTCTCCAGGAACTCAAGCTCGCCACCATATGGCAGCACTCCATGAACAAACACCGGCTTCTTCTATGCCTACAGCTCAATAAACGGCACCACAGTCTACTTGGCCAGCAAAGTTGGAAACCGGGCAGTCATCCAGGACTTAGTCCTCTACCACCTCCTAGCCCTTATAGTTCCCATGCTCTGCACTCCCCAGTGGGTCACAGCCTGCATTCCCACCTCCTGCCTTACCAGGGCACCCTCATTTCTCTCCTGGCTGGCCGGCCCAGGGTCTTCCATCCACCTCCACTCTGGTGCCAGATTGCTCTTTCTACATGCAAATATTGGTGCATTTGGAGTTACACTCATACTTAAAATCCACAACGGAAGCCATAGCTTTTGGAAGTTTAAAAGCTTGAATGTAGCCATCAAGGCTTGTCACCATCTAGCCCCTGCCTGGTGCATCCTCATTTCTCAGCAGCTACCTTTGCCTGTCTCTGGAGCAGTCACTGTGAGGAGCAAATGATGCTTGTACGTTGCCCCCAAACACGCTCTACTGTTTCACAGCAGCTGCTTTTGGACAAACAACGGAGAGGTCAGCGTCTGACCAGGTTGTGTTCAGCTGCAGGGGGCACGTGAGCTGTCCCAGCATCAAGCGTGTTTACATGACACCCACTGAGACAACTGAGAAGCGGAGCACTGGGGCCTCCAAGACCACAAACTATGAACGATGGCCTTACACACCTGGTTTTGTTCCGCTCCTGCTCCTCTGGCACCTGTCCTATTTCACTTTGTAATGGTGAATTGAACAGAGCTGAGGGACCATAAAATACCCTGCTGCAGGACAGCTGTGTGTCTAACATCACAGAGTGGGCCTGTGCTGGGAATTCAGTCCTTTGGGTGGCATCCTTCACAGGTGGGAGTGAGGGAAGAACAGGATGGGATGTGCTGATGTGCTCAGTCATGGCCGACTCTTTGCAACCCCATGGACTGTAGCCTGCCAGGTTCCTCTGTCCATGGAATTTTCCAGGCAAGAACACTGGAGTGGGTTACAATTTCCTTCTCCAGGAGAATGGTATACTCCCTCACAAAATGAAACACAGTGAGTTTCCCTATGTTTGAGCTGCATCCGTGCCAGATACTGTCAGATAGAGGGCCTGGTGGGAAGGTCCACCATCACAGCCAGCTGTGAACCTGTGACTTAGAGACCAATCTCATTCCTTGGATGAGAAAAGTGCCCTAAAATACAGAAAGGAAGAGATGTTAGTCCCTTTTCTCTAGGAGCAGCTCATCGTGTCTGGAGGAGAGAAATCCAGCTCTAGACCAAGCCTTTCCTGCTTCCCTTCTCTTTCCTCAAATTTAAAAGCTACAAAGAATTGGCCTCTGGCAGGATCCAGTCTTGTCCAGGGGGAAAATCAGAGCTTTGTGAGAGTTACTGAAAGAGCACTGTTTCAAGATTTCCTGCACCAACGAAGAAAGAAAAAAATCTTCCCTCTTTGACAGAGAAATTTCCATATGTAAACACACTTGTACATAACCACATGTGCACACATACACACAAGGCCTCTTTACAGACTTATCTAAATAGAAAAATACTGGAAACAGCCTACATGTGTATCAAGAGAGGACTCACTAAATCAGCTGTTACCCAAAAAAAGAATGAACCATATATTGATATAAAAACAAATTCAAGATATATTTTTAAATAAATGGGGGCAGAAAGCAAGTTGCAGAGGAATAATTGTACCTTTGAGTAAAATGCAGGAGAAAAATAAGAATGTACGTTGGATTTTGCTTGAATATGCATAAAGAAACTACAAACAGCAGGGATCTGAAAGAGACTGAGATAACAACTGGGTGCTGAGGGACGAGAGTAAGAAGGAACTTTCTTCTAATGTTTTTTGAAATATTTTAAGCCACATATGCTAAAAATATTTTATCTATTCAAAAATTTATTTGTACACTCTTTTACAGTTTAAAAAACTATTTCACATGTGTTCCCTCACTGAATTCTCACAATTCTACAAGTTGTTATTATTCTCATTTTGTAAATAAGGAAACTGGTCCTGGAGTCATTAAGTGACCTGGAATTGAGGTCATGATTCAAGCCACAAAGACAGGTCCACAGCTGGCTGTGATGGTGGACCTTCCCACCATCTGTCTGACAGTATCCACCAAGGATACAGCCCAAACACAGGGAAACTCACTGTTTCATTTTGTGAGGGAATATACCATTCTCCTTCTCCCTCACTCCCACCTGTGAAGGATGCCAGAAAAATCTAACCTTGAACTTAAAAAGTTATCTTGCTCTGCAACACAAATACCTCTGAGAAGCATGCCACACTTAAGTTGTGTATCCAGCTTTAGTTTCAAGGATGGGAAACTGACTCTGGTAATTCACGGAGGGTAACCAAAGGGACACCGGTTTAATAATCATTTTGATAATCAACAAAAAGCCGACTTTCTCTCACTGCTGCCTACAAACACCCTTGTCTAGGGTTTATGTCCTCATCTCTGGCAACAACTTGGGCAGATCAGATACGATAGCTTTTCTGCTTTTTGCAGTATTGATGAAGTGTCATCTTCAGGCATAAACAGTACAATCCAATTTGCTACCATCAAGGAGGAGCATCTTTCATGCCTACTTTGGCTTCTGTGCACCAATACACAGGACAGACCCACAAATTGCTGGGCAGTATGGGGTCGGCAGGGTACACTCTACAAGAGTCTGCTGCTGCTGCTGCTAAGTCGCTCCAGTCATGTCCGACTCTGTGCGACCCCATAGACGGCAGCCCACCAGGCTCCCCCGTCCCTGGGATTCTCCAGGCAAGAACACTGGAGTGGCTTATTGAAGTTATTCTTTGGATATGCACCACAGCTATTTAGGCCAGTATCCTGATTTTGTCCATCTTAAATTCCCCTCAGGGTACATCATCAATGTGGCTGCAGTGGCTGAGGGCTTGGTGGTAGGCATTATTCATTTACTGAAATGGGAGGCAAGATTCTTTTCCCACAACACCTCCTCTTGGTCATCAATTTGACCCACAATTTAGGAGGCATTTCATGACCAATTTGTCCCACATCGTTAGAAAGTCTCATTCCTAACCAGGCAAGTGTTCAGTTAATAGGTTATTCGATGTGCTAATTCTCTCTCCATGGAAGAGCAGCACCAGAAAGCTCAGAGAGTCATGGACCACAGTAAAACTTGAGTTGCTTACAGAGAGAACCAAGAAAGCTGCCTTGCTCCAAAGATAGGAACATTCTGCTCAACATGAGGACATTGAAGGAATTTATCTTACATACTAAGTCTCTTTGATTGGAGAGGAACAACTCACATCTTCCATCACCCACAGTGGGAACCAAGACTTGGATTTACAGTCATGTTCAGATGTGAGAGTTGGACCATAAAAAAGGCTGACCATCGAAGAGTTGATGCTTTCAACATTGTGGTGCTGGAAAAGATTCTTGAGAGCCTCTTGGACCACAGGGAGATCAAACCAGTCAGTCCAAAAAGAAATCAACCCTGAATACTCACTGGAAGAACTGATGCTAAAGCTGAAGCACCAATACCTTGGCCACCTGATGCAAAGGTCCAGCTCATCAGAAAAGACCCTGATGCTGGGAAAGATTGAGGGCAGGAGGAGAAGAGGATGATAGAGGATGAGATGGTTGGATGGCATCACCAACTCAATGGACATGAGTTTGAGCAAACTCCAGGAGACAGTGAAGAACAGGGAAGCCTGGCATGCTGCAGTCCTTAATATCACAGAGTCAGACACAATTTAGTGTCTGAACAACAGCAGCAAAAGATATGATAGACTGAGAAGGCAACAGGTAGATGCTGAATGGCCAAAACTGGGAAATGTTTACTATGCCTTCCTTAATATCATTGATAAATTTGTTAATTTTTCTTCCAAAGCAACAGTGGTGGAGACTCCCTCCGCTGGCAATGAGGTGCAGGGCAGGCAGAGGTGGTAGAGCCATCCAGCCAAAGCGTTTCCCAGGAAAGACCAGAGTGGACCACAGAAGTAAGCAGTATGTAAAGCTCAGAAGGAAAACAGTAAAGGGAAGGCAAGTCTCCCAACCTCTCCTGCTCACTCCCAGCTAGTCTAGATAGAACTCATCCCCTAAAGTTCATCTTTGCACCAATTCAATCCAAAGATGTCAATTTCTGACCAGAGAAGAAAAAAAAAAAGAAGCAACCTTCTCAATTTACTAATCATGTTAATGCAATAAAAATAAATGTGTGGCTGTTTCTCCTGCTTAAGTAGGGTCATTAGGTTTTCACTGTCTCCTGAGAGTTGCGTCTCTTAGTCCTTTGCATTACCATCTAGACCTGAATGATATATTTCATATTGCCATAGGAGCAGTTTGACCTTTAAATCACATTATTTAAATATTAATAACATAGCAAGAAAGCAGCTTACTGACAGGTGTTATACAAGTCAGACCAAATAGGATACTAAATCTGTGAGTGCCTTTGAAACTGTCATTATAGATAATGAGGTACAGGCATGGATTTCCATATAGTGTCCAGCACTGGTTCACTCCACATCCAGCCAGAATGAATTCATCAAACATTCTTCATTCAGAAAGCCCTGTAATGACTGTGCAGCTCCACAGGAGGATAACAGGAAAGGACCTATTTGTTTCTCAGCGTTGGAGTGAATGACACATTCTTGCAAGAGCTGGGTTCCACACTGCTGGATGAGAGCTGCAGCCTTGCCTCCCCAAAGGCCGAGAACAAACGCTCCCCTCTATCTTCCTCCTGGCTGGCTTGACAGGACCAGGTGTTCCTGAGTCACAGTCTAGGATTCTTGGATCCTTTAATAAGAAACTGAGGTATCACAGGCTTCAATGACTTCCCTGATGGCGCAATGGTGTTAAAAAAAAAAAAATCTGCCTGCCATGTAGGAGACCTGGGTTCATCCCTGGGTGGGGAATATCCCCTGGAGGAGAGCATGACAACCACTCCAATAATCTTCCCTGGAGAATCCCTTGAACAGAGTGACTTAAGTAAGAGGCATCACAGGCTGCAATGACTTACCCTCTTAATGCACCCAATGAACTGAGGGTATCTCAGCTTCCCAAACCAGGGTTTCCTCAACCTCAACACAATTGTCATTTGCAGCTGGGTGATTCTTTCTTGAGAGGGGCTGTCCTGCGCACTGCACAATATTTATCAGCAACCACGGCCTCCATGCACTAGATACCAATAGCAATTCCCCAGCTGTACTACCCAAAAATGTTTCCAGACATTGCCAAATATCCCATGTGTGTGCATGCTTAATCACTTCAATTGTGTCTGATTCTTTGTGATCCTATGGACTGTAGTTTGTCAGGCTCCTCCATCCGTGGGATTTTCTAAGCAAGAATACTGGAGTAGGTTGCCATGCCCTTCTCCACGGGATCTTCCTGACCCGTGGGATCAAACCCGTTTGATCCCCTGACATGGGGTCAAACTCACGTCTCCTGCGTCTCCTGCATTGCAGACAGATTCTTACCATGCTGAGCCACCAGGGAAACTCCAAACACCCCCATTAGAGGGTGAAACTCGGCCCTGGTTGAGAGCCACTGACAAATACATGATGAGACACCCCAGTGTCTTCATGCTGCTCCACAGCTATTCAAAGCCATGACTTCAGAATCCAACACTCTGGACCATTCGCCTGCTGATTAAAGTGGACATGTTCTTCACGGTGCTCTAGACCAGAAAAGGGAATTGGAGCTGCAATGGAATATAAGAGACCAGGAGAATGACTGAGTTACTCACCTTCAGTCCAATTCAGTCGCTCAGTCATGTCCAACTCTCTGCGACCCCGTGAATCACAGCACGCCAGGCCTCCCTGTCCATCACCAACTCCCGGAGTTTGCTGCTCCACAGCTATTCAAAGCCATGACTTCAGAATCCAACACTCTGGACCATTCGCCTGCTGATTAAAGTGGACATGTTCTTCACGGTGCTCTAGACCAGAAAAGGGAATTGGAGCTGCAATGGAATATAAGAGACCAGGAGAATGACTGAGTTACTCACCTTCAGTCCAATTCAGTCGCTCAGTTGTGTCCAACTCTCTGCGACCCCATGAATCACAGCACGCCAGGCCTCCCTGTCCATCACCAACTCCCGGAGTTCACTCAGACCCACATCCATCGAGCCAGTGATGCCATCCAGCCATCTCATCCTCTGTCGTCCCCTTTTCCTCCTGCCCCAAATCCCTCCCAGTCTTCCAATGAGTCAACTCTTTGCATGAGGTGAAACTTAGATTGAAGTAAAAGGAGTCCATGAATTCTAGGTGAATTCTTTCTCTAGCCATGCTGGATCTGACATACCGTGGTTTTAACACCCAATTAAAATTGAGCCCAACTCTACTTTTGGGTTTCCCTGGTGGCTCAGCCAGTAAAAAGTCTGCCTGGAATGCAGGAGATCTGGTTTTGATCCCTGGGTCGGGAAGATCCCCTGACCAGGAATGGCTACCCACTCCAGTAGTCTTGCCTAGAGAATTCCATGGATGGAGGAACTTGGCGGGCTACAGTCCATGGTGTCCAAAGAATCAGACCTAACTGACTGACTAACACACACACTACTTATTCCAGAAATAGTATTTGTTGATAATGGGACATCATGCAATGAGCCATGGTACAGACAATCTGTTTGTCATATTCTCATATTTGATTTGGTTTGAGTTACTACTTGGAAGGAAAGTTATGACCAACCTAGATAGTGTATTAAAAAACAGAGACATTACTTTGCCAACAAAGGTCCATCTAGTCAAGACTATGGTTTTTCCAGTGGTCATTTATGGTTGTAAGAGTTGGACTGTGAAGAAGGCTGAGCACCAAAGAATTGATGCTTTTGAACTGTGGTGTTGGAGAAGACTCTTTAGAGTCCCTTGGACTGCAAGGAGATCCAACCAGTCCATTCTGAAGGAGATCAGCCCTGGGACTTCTTTGGAAGGAATGATGCTAAAGCTGAAGCTCCAATACTTTGGCCACCTCATGCGAAGAGTTGACTCATTGGAAAAGACCCTGCTGCTGGGAGGGATTAGGGGCAGGAGGAGAAGGGGACGACCGAGGATGAGATGGCTGGATGGCATCACCGACTCAATGGACGTGAGTTTGGGTAAACTCCGGGAGTTGGTGATGGACAGGGAGGCCTGGCATGCTGCAATTCATGGAGTTGCTAAGAGTTGGACACGACTGAGCGAATGAACTGAACTGAACTGAGATAGTTTCTAATATTTGTAACTGTGCTAGGGTATTAATAATATCACTTAACATAATCCAAAAAGCCATGCAATGGTCCCATCTTTCTGAAATGTACATCCTGAGAATGTAAGCCTATAAGAAACTGAGGGGCTGCTGAGCAAAGCCCTGAAAAGACATGATAACATCACCAATGAACCAACCAGTGGCTGAGCATACAAGCACCCACTTGGGCATTATGATGCCCAGAGACAGGCATCTTTTCATTGGTGCTGTTTTTGTGTGTATTCCTGAATATCTGCTGATGGCTACAGCAAGAAAAATAGCTTGGAGATTTATAATTAGGGTCCAGGTTACAATTTTGCTAACTCAAGCAGGTTTTGTGCCAAACACCATTTCATCGTACCACCAGTACCTTTGATAAACAAAAATTATGTGAATCTCTTGAAGCGTGCAAGAATTGACATGTCTTGAATATCACAGTGGGACTATCAGCAATCAATATGTTCCTGTGCTGCTTCAATCTAACCTCAACCTGGGGTCTCAAAATGTGGCCCCCAGAACAGCAGCACCAGCTGCATCTGGAAACTTGCTAGGAATGAAAATTCTCAGGCCTCACCCCAGACCCACTAATGCTGAAGCTGAAGCTCCAATACTTTGGCCACCTGATGCAAAGAACTGACTCACTGGGAAAGACTCTGATACTGGGAAAGATTAAAGGCGAGACGAAAAGGGGATGGCAGAAAATGAGATGATTGGATGGCATCACCTACTCAATGGACATGAGTTTGAGCAAACTCCAGGAAATAGTGAGGGACAGAGGATCCTGGCGTACTGCAGTACATGAGGTCACAAAGAGTCAGACGTAACTTAGTAACTGAACAACATCCCAGACCCACTGAACCAGAGTCTCTGGATGGAATCCATCAATCTGAGGAACAAGGCCACTAGGCAATACTAATGCAGTTAACATTTGAGACCCACTGACCTAGAAAATGAGTCTCTTGGAGAAATTAACCCAATCCTAATTCATAAAATTGCTCGTTTTCCTCACTACTACCAAACTTAATCCAGTGCTCCTTTCATGTATTATTACTCACATTATTAACATGCACAATATTGTTTGTAGGTGGATTATAAAAAGAACATGCATAGTCAACAGAATCCTTAGTCTCCCTTTCTCCCATGAAAGTCCTGAACTACGTGAGAATCTGGCTGACGCCCACCAGTTCTAAGAAATTCTAAGCATCTTGGCACCTTCCTCTTTATCCCTCATATATACACATTATTAGGGAACATATGTTGTTTAATCAAAAGATAACATTACCCTGGGTAATGTTCATGAGCACTGGCAAATATTTCACTTACAAGCTGCCATAGTTAATATCTGGAAAAATATAAATATTCTCATTCAGCCAAATTCCTGGTACTTCCTCCCTCTGTGTCTCTTCAGCAAACAGCAGCACCAGCCGGCTGCCCCATTGCTTTTTCAAACAAAGCTTTTAAAATACAGGCCCACTGGTTTTTAAAACGTCTGTTTCTAGTTGGCAATACATCACTGTGAACTAACAAGAAATAAGGCCAGAACACGTCGGGGAGGCTGAGAGCTGCTGACAGAGGGAGAGAGAACAGGGGCTGGCATTACATTCAAACACCCCAGGAAGAAGTGGAAGTTCCATACAGGCAGGCTCTATAGCCAGAATGATGGGGTCAAATCCCAGCCCTGCCTCTCAGACCCTTTCCTTATAAAAAGGGGATAATGGCTCCTCACAGAGTTGTTGAGGATTACATGAGCTAATCCAAGTAAAGCTCTTAGCGTACAGTCTGGCATATAATGAGTACTTAGTACATTTTAGCTCTTTCATTACAGTTTTGTTATTGCCCCCAAAATCGTTTCTGAAATAGCCAAAGTCATATCATTAGAGAGCTGAGTTGAACTCATATGACTCCAGGCCTCCCCTGTGCCTGGCACAGAATACTTGTCTGCTGGATCACGGTCTATCAAAGAACTTTCTGAGCACTCCCTATGTGCCAGGCACTGTTCGAAGAACATGATGTGGTTTAAATTATTCAATTCTCATTAACAATAATGATGATGTTGAAATAAAGCAAAGCAGCTAAGCAACTTAACCAAGTTACAAAGCTGGTAAAGACTTGAACCCAGTTTGTCACCACAGAGCCCACACCAAAAAGCTAGGCTGTGTTGCCCCTCTATAAATCTTTAAATATTAACTTCATAAATATTTTTAATTAGGTAAATGAACTCTTAAAAAGCAAACATACCTAAGAAAAGCCAAATCAGTCATTAATACCTTAGCAAGAACAACTTACCACTGATATCTCAGCAATATGGGCTTCAGTTCAGTTCAGTTCAGTTGCTCAGTCGTGTCTGACTCTTTGCGACCCCTGAATCGCAGCACACCAGGCCTCCCTGTCCATCACCAACTCCCAGCATTCACTCAGACTCACGTCCATCGAGTTGGTGATGCCATCCAGCCATCTCATCCTCTGTTGTCCCCTTCTCCTCCTGCCCCCAACCCCTCCCAGCATCAGAGTCTTTTCCAATGAGTCAACTCTTCGCATGAGGTGGCCAAAGTCCTGGAGTTTCAGCTTTAGCATCATTCCTTCCAAAGAACACCCAGAAGATTGAAAATAAAGTCCAAGACAATTGGACAGTGACCTAGGCAAATTTTATTGTGTTTAAAGAAGAAAGTGTAAAGTACAAAGCTCTTGGATATATTAGAAGAAATAAAGACTTAGGAATCAGATTGTTGTGAATAAGTAATGACATAAAATAAAATTTTATGAGCTCAAGAAATAAAATTTCTGAGCTTCAGGAACTTCCCTGGTGGTCCACTGGTTAAGAATCTATGCTTCCATTGTAGCATGAGTTCAATCCCTGGTTGAGAAACTAAGATCCTGCATGGTGTGCTGTTCAGGCAAAAAATAAATAAAAATAAATTTTTAAAAATTAATATCGTGTTGATGTATGGCAGAAATCAACAAAATGCCATAAAGCAATTATCCTTCAATTAAAAATACATAAATTTTTAAAAATTTTTTAATTAATAAAATATCAATAATATTTCTGAGTTTCAGTTTTCTCTTTTTTAAGATGGATATAAAGATACCTACCTTGTGGGCTTGTTTTGAATATCAAATATAGAAACTCCACAATGTTTAGCATAGAGTAGGTGGAGGACACAACTTAGTGACTAAACAATGGGTGTTCAATTAATGTTGGGTGCTCAATTAATGTTGGTTCCCCAAAAAGTGTTTTTTCAAAGAAAAACAAAAAGTGTTTTTCCAAAGAAAGTAATATTAGGTGTGGTGTCACAGAGGTGATCAGAGATACTGGAAGATATGGAGTGTCTTCCTCCAATATGGAGGGTAATAACAGCCCAGAAAGGAGTGAAGGATATAAAAACTTTCTCTACTTAGAGTCAAGCTTCTGGAGCAATTCATAGTCTGGATAATGTACTCCAAGGGTCAAATTCATAGCAGAGATGGATCTCACTTTCTCAAAACCACATGAGAAAAAGGGATGCTTTTTTGAAAAGTAAAGAGCTGGATTATGTTATTTAGGGATGAGTGACTGGAGCTGGAAGAATTGTTTTCTAGCTTACCACAAACACAAGACATAACTCTTTAGCAGTAAAGATTGTCAACAGGAGTTCCTCCATAGAAAGCCACGAAAACCAACATCAAGACAGTGGCTTGTCATTGCTAGTGTAATATATATCAGACCCAGGCAGAAATAAGTCTTGTTAAGATAGAATCCCACAGGAAGCTTCCTTATCTGCACTCTAGCCACCAAAATCATGAGTATGAAAAAATCAAGTGAAAACTTGGATATAACCATGTTTGTAATGCCTAAAGATTTTCATTGATAAATAATATTACAAATACTACAAAAGAATTTCTTGAACAGCTGGTCCAACATTGTACAGTGAAAACAAACATAATTTACTATGCACACAAATATCTAAGCGCCACAAAGAGGAACAGGTTCTGATATTCATCTCCATTTAATTCTTACCAAGAAACTAGTAATTATTCTGGGACACAGTAGTCACTCAGAAATAAATAACTGTCAACTATCTAACAATGTGGCTAAAGGAATAATTTTTGATCTAGACTATATTCTTCTTCCAGGTCCTTGGGATCCTTTCTGCTCCCAGTGTGATAGTATTAGGATGTGGGATCTTTGGGAAATAATTAGGATTAGGTAAGGCCATGATTGTGAAGCCCTCATAAACAGGATTAGTGTCCTTAGGGTCACAAGAGAGTTTGCTTCCTCTCTGCTCTACATCATGTGAGGACACATAAATAAGACTACCTACAAGCCATGAAGCAGGTTCTCAGCAGACATCTGCCAGGACCTTGATCTTAGACTCTCCAGTCCAAGAGTTGTTGAAGCCACCCAACACATGGTAATTTTTGTAGCATCCGAGAAGACCAAGACACAAAACAATGTCATCAGGTACCAATCCGCAACTCTTCCTTCTCACTGATGACTTCATCCTCAAGATCCTCAGGACTGAGCCCAGCATCTGCTATTCTGCTATTGCAATAATATGAAGTCCAGAGAAAGAGAGAGAAACTCTGTTCCCTATAATACTGTACCCACAACACCTCAGCAGAGCCTTTTTGACTCCAGTCTTGAGCCTTGGGTCTTAAGCCTGTTCCTGAGAGAGTCACAATGTCTGGGAAGACAGAAGGCACTGATTGTCAGATCAGGAACATAACAGTGGTGCCCTCTCTTACCACCTCTATTCAACATAGTACTGGAAGTCCTAGTCAGAGTGATTAGGCAAGATAAAGAAATAAAGTATACCCAAATCAGAAAGGAAGAACACTCTGCTTGCATTGATGTGACATTACATACTGACCTACCTTATTTTTTTCCACTTTACTTTGTTGAGCTTCACAGACACTGCATTTTTAACAAGTTGAAGGTTTGTGGCAACACCATGTCATTTTTCCAACAATGTTTGCTCACTTTATGTCTCTGTGTCACATTTTTGTAATTCTCAGAACATTTCAACCTTTTCCATTATTATATTTGTTGTGGTATTCTATGATCAGTGATCTTTAAAGATATATATTTATTTATTTATTTTTGACTGTGCTGGGTCTTCGTGGCTGCATGCAGGCTTTCTTTATTTGCAGAGAGTGGGATCTTCTCTCTACTTGTGGTGCCAGGGCTTCTCATTTCAGTGACTTCTCTTGTTGGGTCACACATGCTCTTGAGCATGCTGGCATCAGTAGTTGTGGTTTGTGGGCTCCAGGGCACACGTTTAACAGTTATGGTGCATGGGCTTAATTGCTCTGCAGCATGAGGGAACTTCCTGGATCAGAGATCAAACCAGTGTGCCTTGCATTGCAAGTCAGATTCTTTACCACTGGACCACCAGGGAAGCCCTGTAATTAGTGACCTTTGATGTTACTGTTGTAATTGTTCTGAGGTGCCTGAACTATGCCCATAAAAGATGGTGAACTTAAAAAAAGAAAAGAAAGAATGCACTGATTGGCTGACTCATATCATGTGATCCTCCATGAAGCCTGAAGTGGACTCATTTCCTTGAAGCATGTGGGCTAAGAAAGGAGGATCGGGGCACACTTGCCACCAAAGAAAAGGGGCATTTACACCGGGCACAAAAGCCACATACTTTCCTGTTACAGTGTAATAATCTTTCAGGCCTGTAGAATGTTTCTTTAAAACTTTGGGAATTGCCTATAATGTACTCTGGATAGTCGCTGAGAAAAAAAATTATTTGATGGAACGTAATTATGAGAGAAAGTAAAGAATATGAAAAGTTAAGATGATATTAGTAACCACACACTAACATTTGAAGTTCATGATGACTTTTTTATGAGGGCCAATGGTAGGTCAATGAAATGACAAAGCTTTTTTATTATCTTAATCATTTTAAGGTCAGGAGGGATTTGAAAGTGAGATTATTGAAGAAAAAAGCATTATGTGGTGAATTTATCTCCCTCACACATTTCATCTCAAGAATACTTGTTCTTGCTCTTTGCTGCTGAGAGGTCTTGAGATGTTTAGAAGGCACAGATTCTAAGTAAGCCAGTAAGGAGGCCCCAGAGGAGCAGGCAGTATTTAGCCTACTGGTAAAGATTTTAACCAGGATCCAGCTGCTACCAAAATCAATCCAATATACTGATCTGTATATTAGAGAGAAGCACTAGCCCACAGGCCCAGGGCACAGGTAAGTGGCCCCCTCTGCTTCCTGTTAACCATGCTCAAGACCAGTGGTTTCTACCACTGCTCACCTAATCAAAGGGTATCTACTCAGCACCCTTCTAGGTATACCAGTAGTCATAAGCTCTGAAACACCCTTGCAAAAGAAGAATGAAATATTAAAAAAAATTATTAAAACAGTAATTCTGTTTTCATTATTTGTATCTGGAAATCTCCCCCAAAATTATGGCCTATTCCTAACTTCTACTTTTCTATGGAAATCATTCTATGCAAAGAAAAGAAGGGGCACACTAAGTATACACATTCTTGGATTGTTTGTTCTGGGGCTTCACATATGTCAGTCAGTCAGTTTAGTCACTCAGTTGTGTCTGACTCTTTGCAACCCCATGAATCGCAGCATGCCAGCCTTCCCTGTCCATCACCAACTCTCGGAGTTTACTCAAACTCATGTCCATCTAGTCAGTGATGCCATCCAGCCATCTCATCCTCTGTTGTCCCCTTCTCCTCCTGCCCTCAATCCCTCCCAGCATCAGGGTCCTTTCCAATGAGTCAACTCTTCGCATAAGGTGGCCAAAGTATTGGAGTTTCAGCTTCAGCATCATTCCTTCCAAAGAAATCCCAAGGCTGATCTCCTTCAGAATGGACTGGTTGGATCTCTTTGCAGTCCAAGGGACTCTCAAGAGTTTTCTCCAACACCACAGTTCAAAAGCATCAATTCTTAAGAACAAATCTTTCTTCACAGTCCAACTCTCACATCCATACAGGACCACAGGAAAAACCACAGCCTTGACTAGACAGACATTTGTTGACAAAGTAATGTCTCTGCTTTTGAATATGCTATCTAGGTTGCTCATAACTTTCCTTCCAAGGAGTAAGTGTCTTTTAATTTCATGGTTGAGTCACCATCTGCAGTGATTTTGGAGCCCCAAAAAATAAAGTCTGACGCTGTTTCCACTGTTTCCCCATCTATTTGCCATGAGTGATGGGACCAAATGCCATGATCTTCGTTTTCTGAATGTTGAGCGTTAAGCCAAATTTTGCACTTTTCTCTTTCACTTTCATCAAGAGGCTTTTTAGTTCCTCTTCACTTTCTGCCATAAGGGTGGTGTCATCTGCATATCTGAGGTTATTGATATTTCTGCCGGCAATCTTGATTCCAGCTTGTGTTTCTTCCAGCCCAGCGTTTCTCATGATGTACTCTGCATAGAAGTTAAATAAGCAGGGTGACAACATACAGCCTTGACGTACTCCTTTTCCTATTTGGAACCAATCTGTTGTTCCATGTCCAGTTCTACTGTTGCTTCCTGACATCTCTTCTAATTCTCACAACTACCCTGAGATGCATATTATTGTACCCATTTACAAATGAAACAAAGACTTTCCAGAGACTCAGACTACGATGAGCAGTGCTTTGAGCACAGGCCCATCTGATTTCAAAGTTCAGATTTCCCGTCAATATATTGACTTCCAATTTTTTTCCTATTTACAAATAAGAAAAGAGCCATATAAATTACTCTAGTTTCTTGGCTTTCCTTCTTTCCAAACTAATGGTCTTTTGAACCCATTTATTTTATTGTCTTGCACTCCAAAATCACTATTGATGGTGACTGTAGCCATGAAATTGTAAGATGCTTACTCCTTGAAAGGAAAGCTATGACAAACCTAAATAGCATATTAGAAAGCAGAGACATCACTTTGCCCACAAAATTCCCTATAGTCAAAGCTATAATTTTTCCAGTAATAATGTACGGATCTGAGAGCTGGACCATAAAGAAGGCTGAGCACTGAAGAATTGATGCTTTAGAATTGTGGTGCTAGAGAAGACTTTTGAGAGTCCCTTGAGCCGTAAGGAGATCAAACTAGCCGATTCTAAAGGAAATCAACCCTGAATATTCATTACAAGGACTGATGCTAAAGCTGACGTTCCAATACTTTGGCTGCTTGATGGGAAGAACTGACTCACTGGAAAAAAACCTTGATGCTAGGAAAGATTGAAGGCAAAAGGAAAAGGGGGTGGCAGATGATGATATGGTCAAATAGCATCACCGAATCAATGGACATGAATTTGAGCAAACTCTGGGAGATAGTGAAGGACAGACAAGCTTGGCATGTTGCAGTCCATGGAGTCACAAAGAGTTGGACATAACTTAGGGACTGAACAACAACAATGGGCAAAGTCAAGCAGAACGTTCAAAGTGCCCTTTCAAGAAAGGCTAGTAGAAAAGAAGGTGTATGGCAAAGTGATGAGAGGGCTCTGTTCTTTGTGTGGGCTCCGTCCTTTACTGGTTGTGTGTTTTTGAGCAAGTTACTTAACTCTCTGTGCTTCACTTTCCTCATTTGTTAGATGGAAATAATAACATACCTACATCACAGGATTATTATGAGGGATAAATGGGTTATTGGGTAAGAACTTAGAACAGTTCCCAGAACATAGTAAGTTTCCAGTAAATGTTAATTTCCATTATCACTCCTCCTTGTCCTCACTTGGACAACTCATTAGGCCCTCAGCCTCTCTACAATTATCAACCCTGTAGGAAGAATGCAGTGTTTTGTATGTACTTTAATTAGTTACTAATTTGTTGGCATTTGTGGCCTGTATTCTCTGCCCAGATGTCTTTTAAGCCCATCTGTCAGCTCAGTGGTTTTCAAATCCGAGTGTAAATCAGAGTCCCTTGGAGTGTGTGAACCCACAGACTGCTGAGCCAACCCCTAAAATCTCTGATTCAGTGGCCTAGGATGGGGCCTGAGACTGCCTCTCTGTTAAGTTTTCGGATGGTACTCTTGGTCCAGGAATGATCCTTGGAGACCTCCTATAATAGACACATCCTAGCATATAAAAAGTCTGCTTAGGACTTCCCTGGTGGTCCAGTGGCTAAGACTCCATGATCCCAATGCCAGATGCTTGGGTTCAATCCCTGGTCCAGGGAGCTAGATCTCACATGCCATAACTAAAACAAGGCACAGCCAAATAAATAATTCTGTTTTAAGAGAGAGAAATCTGTTTAACTCCACTAGGGAAGACTTGTGATGCAGTAAAGAAATGCATCAAATCAAAAGGAGGAAATGACCAAAACCAAATGGACTACAGAAGCTTCTGCCTTTGAGGAGGAGGCTGGGGGAGAGTCATTAACCATTTCAGAAAGTCTTAAAATCTCTCTCCTACTCCTTTTTCCTTTGACACCAGCAGGGAGGGAGAAAGGCTGCGGCCATTGTTTATGGTCCAGTGAGCTGCAAAACACTTTTGTGAGTCCTTGAATATGCAAAAAGACCCAAGGCTGAGCTAAGCACTTTGGACTATTTCCTATTGTTGTCCCTTAGTAGAAAGAGGATGGGAGTAGGGAGGAAAGGGAAATAAACAGGATAAAAAAGGGAGCAAAAAAACAAGTGAGGAGAGCCCAGCAGCACGTTGGGAAGCTGGAGCTTGGACTGGTGAAAATGGTGAAGGGGTTATAAAGAATACTGTCCAATTTTTGATTGTTTGGATTTTCATAGTAGCAGTTCTATTTTTTTTTTTTTTTTTCCCAAATCTTCACTAAAGTCAATTACCACATCAAGGCCTTGGGGTTCCGAGCATAGGGAAGAGGTTGTCAAGCAAGGGAAGGGTCCAGGTTCTACAGCTCAGATGGTGCATTTTGGAGCATGACAGCGAGAGAGGGACATTAACATGCTTTGTGAATGGAATTACTCTGTGAAAGAGAGGCTTGAAGTCAGAGGCAACCAGCAGAAATGTAAGCCACCTTCCCCCAGAATCCCTCGAGAAACTGGGAATGACTCCGACTTCCTACTGAATATTGAACAAGATCATAGCCAACTTCATTTGAATCTCAGTGGTCAGGAGACCCCTAGTTAATACAAAACTGTGCTGAGTAATTTGTAGGAGTAAGGAGAGCTTGGCTTATGTTAGGAATTACAGATCGTTGCCAGTGTAACCATAAGCCCTCCTTTCTGCTTTGCACAAGTGAGCTAAGAAACGTGGGCGCTCCTCGCTCTGTGCGTACTGAGCATATTTAAGATGATGGCCCATGCCCAAGATTTTGGGAGTCATCATACTTTGAGAATGAATATATTTTGCACCTTTCCAGTATGACTCGAAAGCTCTGGGGAAGGAAAATACAAGCTTCTAAGTACAGGAAAAGAACATTAATTGACTGGTAGCAGTTTAAAAGTAATGAGTAATTTGTGTTGGTTTTCTGCTCTGATTTACATGATAACCTTTTTTCTCCTCCACAATAAAATTCACAAACAACAGAGACATCTGTTTATTGGTCTCCTGTCTCCCATCAACATCCATTAGGCATCTGGATGGGGGTGACAGGATCTTCTAACTCTTCTACCCTTCCCATAGCTGAACATCTGATTCACTTTCCACATTGCACCCAAAAGGGCCCCTCAGCAAGCTGTAACTAAAGCCAATTTCTTTTGGTGATTTTTAAGTACTAACGGTGTACCCCATTTGCAGATGGAATCATCCTGGTGGTGGATGAAAAGTCAAAGAGTTCCTGAAAACATCCTCCCTGCCCCCTACTCTCTGCCAAGTATGCTCACTTAAGGGTGTAAAGAGGGAGCTTTAGGTAAAGTTTCACACCGGGGATCCAAGGGTATCAGCTGCCTAAGGATGCAAGAGTGACAGAGGAGGAAGCTTTACAACATACTACGAAATATGGTACAATCAAGTCCAGCCAGGTACACACTTAAAAAGAACATTATCTTCTTTTGGATGGTTGCTATCACTTCTCTCCACTCCAGGGAGGCTGTTTCAACACAGTGCCCAGTCATCTCATCTAATGTCAAATTACTGCAGCAATAGATCCACAAAAGGACGGTGTGGAATCATGTGACTGAGCTGAAAATTTGATAAGAAATACACTCAACTGTGTAGTAACAGAGAAAATGTTAGGAGCTTGGTATTCTTCTTTACTGCTATTTTTTTCCCTTTTGAAAGTTTAAGAACAATTTCTTTTTTTTAACCCTCTGTCTCAAGATGTAAGATTTTGGTTAGGGTTAGGGCTAGGATCTCAGGAGCAACTACAGTTAGTAACAGTTGGGTTGTCACAGTTTACTTGTCTCTTCCAGACCCTAGAGTCCTCTAGCTATCCCCACCTCTTTCTAAACAACCTTTGGCCATTTTCACTAATGCAGCCACAGCTGAAACTGAAGAATGCCAAACTTCAGAACAGACACTTTGTACATGCAAAGCTAGAAATACATGCAGTTTTTTATACTTTTGGCCCAAACAGAAGGTTTTTTCTAGAAGATGTTAGCGGAGCTCTTTACCCACAACATTTTCCCCAGTTGCTGCCATCATTCTCTTCCTTGACTTTTCCCAATGAGGAGATGGTATCAAAAGATCCTGATGTTCAGAACCAAATAGGTCTCAGTCCCATTCTGATTCTTACTGGCTGAAAAGATGAAGAGCAGTGGCCAGTTCACTCAACCTCTCTGAGATCCAGTTTCTCTTTCAGTAGAATGGGAATCATTACATTTACCTTGTAGTATCTGAACCCACTCCAGTGTTCTTGCCTGGAGAATCCCAGCGATGAGGGAGCCTGGTTGGCTGTCGTCTATGGGGTCGCAGAGAGTCGGACACGACTGAAGCGACTTAGCAGCAGCAGCAGCATCTGAACTTAGTGGTGTTGCCAGGTGGCGCTAGTGGTAAGGAACCTGCCTGCCAGCGCTGGAGACATGAGAGATGTGGGTTGGATCCCTATGTCAGGAAGATCCCCTAGAGGAAGGCATTGCAACCCACTCCAGTATTCTTGCCTGGAGAACTCCATAGACTACAGAGGTTCTGTAGGACCTGGCGGGCTACAGTCCATGGGGTCTCAAAGAGTCGGACGTGACTGAAGCAAATAACACACGTGCACACATCTGTACAAGTACACACAAGTACAAGTACACAAGTACTGTGTACTGAGTACACAGGAGATTTTTTTCTTTCATGATTGTTGCTGCTGTTAAAATACAATAAAAGGAAGAGATGGAATCCCAGTAGTGAGAAGTTATTTCTCAAGAATCAAAGTAAGAAAAACACAATCTCACACAAAGGAAAGAAACCCTGGCTGGTCTCTGCCAGGCCCAGTGTGTGGCTGAACCATATTGATTCTGTTTTGTCAGCTCCATCTCAGGCCTGCAGTCCTACCCCATCCCCATCCTGCACAACTAGGCTTTAGCCTACTCTTGAGGCATGCACTCAAGCCAGGAAAGTTCCCAACGAACTTTTACCTCTGTCTTCCTCTGACTAGAGAATTGGAAGAACATTTTTTACAAATGCAGATAGTTAATGGTCCTCGAGGAATAATGGTCATAAGACCCACAGGGGGAGAGAAAAGAACTCAGTTCCTGTTAGTACAGATGTGTTTCTCCCTTGGTAGTAAGGTTCTACTTTTAACTTTGGCCCTTTTAAACCCTCTGCACCCCTTGGGCAGTGTGGATTGCAGCTGTGAATGCCTCTTAAATACTGTCCACTCAATCCTGCCTTTATGGAAGCTACCCATAATGAAAGTCATAATTATACATTACGTAATTATACATAATTGCAATATTATTCCATACTTCTGCTAGCCAACACCCAGATTCCGACTCTGCCCTGCAGAGTTAAGAAATATCTTTAGATAGCCCTGGGAAGGCAGAAAAGCCCTTTCCATTTCTGCCCAACTTGAAAATCCCCCAGTTATGTAAAAGTAGATATTAAACTATTTAAAGGCTATCAAATACACTTAAAGGCCAATCAGAAAGCCACCCCGATTGAATGCTCACCTATCAGAGACTATCTATCTCAAGACTTCCTCCTATTAGTTTATAAAAGCTTTGTCAAAATGAAAGTGTTAGTTGTCTCAGTCAGTCGCATTCGACTCTTCACGACCTCATGGAGCCCAGCAAGCAAGCTCCTCTGTCCGTGAAATTCTCAGGGCAAGAACACTGGAGTGGCACTATCAGAGAAATGCAAATCAAAACCACAGTGAGGTACCATCTGATGCCAATCAGAATGGCTGCTATCAAAAAGTCTACAAACAATAAATGCTGGAGAAGGTGTGGAGAAAAGGGAACCCTCTTAAACTGTTGGTGGGAATGCAAACTAGTACAGCCACTATGGAAAACAGTGTGGAAATTCCTTAAAAAACTGGAAATAGAACTCCCATAGGACCCAGCAATCCCACTGCTGAGCATACACACCAAGGAAACCAGAATTGAAAGAGACACATGTATCCCAATGTTCATCACAGCACTGTTTACAATAGCCAGGATATGGAGGCAGCCTAGATGCCCATCAGCAGATGAATGGATAAGAAAGCTGTGGTACATATACACAATGGAGTATTACTCAGCCATTAAAAAGAACTCATTTGAATCAGTTCTAATGAGGTGGATGAAACTGGACCTATTATACAGAGCGAAGTGAGTCAGAAAGAAAAATACCAACACAGTAATTAACACATATATATGGAATTTAGAAAGATGGTAATAACGACCCTATATGCAAGACAGCAAAAAAAGACACAGATATAAGGAACAGACTTTTGGACTCTGTGGGCGAAGCAAAGGGTGGGATGATTTGAGAGAATAACATTGAAACATGTATATTACCATATGTGAAATAGATCACCATTCCAAGTTTGATGCATGAAACAGGGCACTCAAAGCCAGTGCACTGGGAAAACCCAGAAGGATGGGATGGGGAGGGAGGCGGGAGGGGAGTTGGCATGAGGGACACGTGTACACCCATGGCTGATTCATGTCAATGTATGGCAAAAACCACTACAATATTGTAAAGTAATTAGCTTCCAATTAAAATAAATAAATAAGTTTTTTTAAGGGAAGGGAAAAATGAATACTGGATAAGCAATCTTTAGCATATTTATTTCTTCAAATATGTATTAAGGAAAATAAAATGAACACAGTGAGAAAAAAAAAAGAATATCAGAGCGGGTTTCTAGTTCCTCCCGCCAGGGGATCTTCCTGACTCAGGGATCAAACCTGAGTCTTCTGCATTGCACGCAGATTCTTTACCACTTGAACCACCATGGAAGACAGCCCTTTAAGATCCCTGCTGTAAAGAAAGTGACAGTGGATGGTTCCCTGGCAGCTGTAAGCTTATGAATAAATGGCCTTTGCTAATTGGGTTTCTAGTTTGTTTTTGTCTTTGACAGCAGGGTAACCTATTAATTCACCACAAGTCATTAATGCCTCTCCCCTGATTTGTTTCCAGAGAGTAAGTTTGGAAGGGATGTGTCACAGGACACGTATGCTTATTCACAGTCAGGACTGAGGCAAGAAGGAGAGCATGGGCTGCCTCCTGCAAAAGAGGGACCTGGGGCAGCAAACGTATACCAGCTGCGTGCTGGGTTCCTGGGATGAAGAAATGAAAAAACTTAATGAGAGAGAATGGTTTTTTAAAAGAAAGAGACAAAGCACTTAAGACAGATTTTATCAGTGTCACTTGCTTTCAGTACTGGCGCTAGATGTCTTCTTTGGAAACATTGTGATTCTGAGCTAAATGCACCATCTGTTTTCAGGTGTAGAGCACATAAATTTGCTCCACTGGACTTGGGTACAAGTGACATCACATGGCTTTATTTTTTGTTTAGACTTACTTTGGAAAGATGCCTAACATCATGTAAATTCATACTGAAGTCCTAGGAAAGGAAGAATGGCTTACACAGAGCAGAAAATTTGAGGAAGAGATCCATGTTCTTATATTCCTGCTGGCTGCTGCTGGAGAAAGAAGACAGAGGAGAAGATGAAGCAGAGAAAAAAGGAGGAGAGGAAGAAGAGGAGAAGGAAGAGTGAGGGGGAGTGAAGGAGAGGAGGTGGGGGAGAAGGAGGCAGAGAAAAAAACAAAAGACCTGAGATGGGGCCACTTGCCCCCAATACTGCAGGCTGAGACTTACTTGTAGTTCCCAGTCAGCACTAGTGAGGTAAAAGCTTCAGAAACATTCCTTTCCTTTCTTTAGCAAATAACCTCCTGCTTCCTCCAGGCTCTATAAAAGTCACCCGTTTTGTACAGCTTCTCAAGGCCCTTTTTCTATTTACTGGATGGAATGTTGCCTGATTTGTATATTGTTGTTTGTTTAATGTATGTATTTATTATTTTTTGTTGCCCTGGGTCTTTGTTGCTACACATGGCTTTCTCTAGTTGTAGTAGGGGGGCTACTCTTCATTGCGCTTCACAGGTTTCTCATTGCTATCGCTTCTCTTACTGTGGAGCACGGGCTCCAGGCACATAGGTTTCTGTATTTGAGGCACAGAGGCTCACTAGTTGTGGCTTGTGGGTCCTCGAGTTCAGGCTCAGAAGTTGTGGCACACAGGCTTAGTTGCCACGTGGTATGTGAAATCTTCCCAGATCAGGGATCGAAACTGTGTCCCCTGCATTGGCAGGTGGATTCTTATCCACTGTGCTAAAAGGAAAGTTTGTGAATTGTTGAATACAGCCAATTAGATCTCAAAATGTACTCAGCTGAATTTTTTTTTTTTTAGCACCACTAAGATTCTCAGTGCTCAGGTCGCAAAGACCTGCTTAGAAGGTGGAACATCACTGCCCTGTACCAAACTGGGCCCCAGAGGTCCTTTGCCAAAACTTCCCAGCACATCCATACCCTCCTTGGCTCTGTGGTACCCACCATTCCATCCAGAGCACTGTGGACAAGCAGGCCCTGAGTCCCCACTTCTCATGAAGGCTATCACCCATTCATCTCTCCCTGGACACAGGGAAGCCCTGTGCATTTCTAGGAAATAAGAGAGCCAAGCCAGGGCTGTCTCCTCAATTCCCATTAAGAGACCTTCTGCACATCACCTCAGTGAGCTTCCACCTTCCAGATAATACATAGGTAGGGCCACACAGACACCCAGTACCTTCACATACTGAAGCAAAGGATAAAACCTCTCTGTATTTCAAGTTTCCTAAAGTTTGCTTATCTAAGACTTTCAAACAAATAAGGAAAAGGTATCCCTTCCTCAAAACACATCCTTGCCATCTGTCAGAACATTTTCCATATTTGTTAGAACAGGACACTTATTTGAGACTTTTTTATCATAGCTACACAAAGTCACAATGTATACAACATTATGGAGTCTCCTTAGACATGGAGAATTTTTGCAGGGCACAACCTGCCCAACTTAGAAGCCTAGCTTATGACTGTACATGGAGGCTCTGAAAGAAAATAGCAAAATAAAGCCCAATGGAAAAGGGCAAGGATGCTGAATGTTCTCCTTGCTTAGAGAATGCATGCATTCTGTATGGCATGACAGTGTCTGTTTCCAAATTTGAATTATACACCAGGCAGTCTTCTCTGAGATATATTTATGTAGAATGCAAACCACAGGCTTCCAGTATGAACATGAAAAACAATGGAGAGCCTCTTATCTTAATCTTTAAAATTACCCTGGTTCTTACCTATGAGGGAAAAAGAGGCCAAAAGCCAGTCATCAACCCTCAAATGCCAGCTTTCAATTTAAGCTGCCTTCATGGCCCAGTGACAAGAAAAACACTCCATACTTGTGCTCAGACAATGGTTCCTACACTGAGTCGACACAGCTCTAAAAGAACTGCATTTGGCTTCACTCACTGAGTGATCTTTGGCAGAGTGTTAAGGAGCTACACTCTGTGGCCTGGGATAATTTTAAAAAAAAAAAAAAAAGACTATTCAAATGCCTGGAGTGGGGGTGTGTAATGAAGCCAAGGTACATTTAATCACACCAGCTTCTGCAGAGCTGGCAAAAGGAATCCAGGAAGCCAGGCAAGAAGAGCAGACAATATATATTTGTGCTGTCAACAAACTGAGGCCTATACACAAAATCTTCAGTGGATGCCCCATGGTGACAACCTATCTCACTGAAAGGATTATCAGGTCAATGCCATAGCCTGCTCTAGCATCCCTCCTGTGAGCCAGGGCATTGCCCACACTCAACGCAGCTCATGAAGACCATTTTACAAGTGGAGCGCCTTGTACCGTCACCACTTATACACTGCTTCCCAGCCCTCTCTGTGCTTTCATTCACAGGTGCCCTGACTTGTTTTTCTCCACTCTCATCTTATTCTTCAGCCTTGACGTTTTGCCTGTTTTGCCAAGTACAACTTTGTTTCCTCTAGACACTGACCCTGAGAAGCCACAACTCCAGCTGCCTCCCCAGCTCAGCAGGCCTGCTCTGGGACCCTGTTCCCTGGGTCATGCTCTGTCCTGACTGCCCTCCATCCTGCCTGTACAACTCGGGAGGAGGCACCACAAAGCCCTAGCAGATGGGCAAGAGCATCATCTTCTAAGACCCTTTGACAACTTGTCAATAGAATGGCTTTGCTCTGCTTGGACAAGTAGACCCAAGTTTGGTTCAGAAACACACCGTGCATCTTACTGGAATCACCCCTGGGTATGATGCAATTTCCACTCTTAACAGTGGAAATTTCAGGGCAAAAGAAAGAGGAAGTAGTAATGATTCCTGGACAAAGAGGCCAGATTTTCTAAACCCCTACTGTTCTACAGCAGTTAGACCATTTGTGGGTGCAGCCAACCCTTTCAGAAGCAGGCTGAGGACATGGAAGCAACCTAGATGTCCATCAGCAGATGAATGGATAAGAAAGCTGTGGTACATATACACAATGGAGTATTACTCAGCTATTAAAAAGAATACATTTGAATCAGTTCTAATGAGGTGGATGACGCTGGAGCCGATTATACAGAGTGAAGTAAGTCAGAAAGAAAAACACCAATACGGTATACTTACACATATATATGGAATTTAGAATGATGGTAATGATAAACCTGTACGCAAGACAGCAAAAGAGACACAGATGTATAGAACGGCCTTTTGGACTCTGTGGGAGAGGGAGAGGGTGGGATGGGTTGGCAGAGTGGCAGTGTAACATGTGTGATATCATAAGTGAAACGAACCGCCAGGCCAGGTTTGATGCAGGATGCAGGATGCTTGGGACTGATGCACGGGGATAATCCAGAGAGAGGGTGTGGGGCGGGAGTGGGGAGGTGGGGGTCGGGATTGGGAGTTCATGTACACTCGTGGCTGATTCATGTTGATGTGTAGCAAAATGAATACAGTATTATAAAGCAAAACAAACTAAGAAATAAAAATTAATTAAAGAAAAAAAAATAAATAAAAAATAAAAAGAGTGAAAAATAAATAAATAAATAAATAAAACAGGAAAAAAAAAAAAAAGAAGTCAGGCTGGACACCTCCTTGAGCTGAATGTTCATTTTTCCAAAGACATCCAAGAAAAGCCTTCATCTCCATCAACAACAGGAAATTCACATTCTTCATATTATCAGCAAGGAATAAAGCTAAGCAACCTGGGTCTCAAACATATTCTGTAAATCAACAAGCAGGCAGCAAAATTGCTCTGTTGGCAATGTTGAAAAGAGGAACTTGAGCAGAGAGCAGCAGGGTAAGAGAAAACAAAACAAATTTAAAAACTGCATTTCCTGGAAAGTTTCAAAGGAAAATGATTTTGTAAAACAACACAATATGTATAAGGGAAGGCTTCCCTCATAGCTCAGTTGGTAAAGAATCCGCCTGCAATGCAGGAGAACCCATTCAATTCCTGGGTTGGGAAAATCTGCTGGAGAAGGGATAGGCTACCCACTCCAGTACTGTGGCCTACAGAATTCCATGGACTGTATAGTCCACGGGATCGCAAAAGAGTCAGATGCAACTAAGCAACTTTCACTTTCATGTATAAAGGAGGGAACCACACTGGCTCTCCACTGACCCGTGAATGTTCTAACTTGGAAATATCTCCTCTTGTTATTGAGTTCAAGGTTTCTCTGCTCGAGGCACGATAGGCTAATAAATCCAGGAGATGATGTGTTGTGATGAAGAGTATGATTTTATTCAGAGAGCCGGCTGACCGTGAAAATGGCAGATGAATGTCTCAAAATAACCACCTTGTCAGGGCCTTGATGCCAGGTTCTTTCATGAATCAGAGATGTGGGAAGGTGAGGAAACAAAGTAAAAAGACCATTTTTTTCTTACAAGTATCTCCTAGTATGGCAAGCCTTAGGCAGGAGGATGTGTTAGTTTCACTTCCTTACAGTCATTTCACAGGTGGTATGAAATGGAATATCTCCTGTCATATCAATAAATAAATATGCCACAATTTTCTGCAATTCCAGCCCCCCAAATGTGACTTTCTGAGCCACCCAGGTAAGCAGCAGACAAGGGGGTTCCATTTCCCACACAAAGAATTCAAGAATGTCACAGTCCTTCAGAGGTGGGCAGGGTCAGGCTATCTCCCTGTAAGACAACAAACGCACCCTAGCCCAGGGGTCAGGGGGAAGGGGGTAGGCAGGGGTCCCTGAGGCAGGCCATTATATATGCCTATAATAACAAAAGTGGCAAAATAAGAGTTAAAGTCACAGAAGCAGATGCAATATGGAATTTAAATTAACCCTTCCCAGTTACACTGTCTCACAGGAAGAGGCAGCAGCCTCACTCTTACTGGAAGTCACCCTGGCCAACTTGCCCCAGAAAAGCCTGCCTTCTTTGTAACTGCCCCAACAAATCTGCAGGCACTCTTGGGTCCGTTGTTTGGTCTCAGGCGAAACTGCCATTGATT
>SJXQ01005559.1:0-40902 GCA_006408695.1 Aepyceros melampus | reverse complement strand
TTTCTCACTTCCACTGTATAATCATAAGGGATTTGATTTAGGTCATACCTGAATGGTCTAGCAGTTTTCTCTACTTTCTTCAATTTGAGTCTGAATATGGCAATAAAGAGCTCATGATCTGAGCCACAGTCAGCTCCTGGTCTTGTTTTTGTTGACTGTATAGAGCTTCTCCATCTTTGGCTGCAAAGAATATAATCAATCTGATTTCAGTGTTGACCATCTGGTGATGTCCATGTGTAGAGTCTTCTCTTGTGTTGTTGGAAGAGGGTGTTTGCTATGACCAGTGCATTTTCTTGGCAAAACTCTATTAGTCTTTGCCCTGCTTCATTCCACATTCCAAGGCCAAATTTGCCTGTTACTCCAGGTGTTTTTTGATTTCCTATTTTTGCATTTCAGTCCCCTATAATGTAACCTTAAGCACTGTAAATTCTGAGGACAAAACCTGTCCTGTCTAGAACTGTATCTCAGCCACTGCAAAATAACTTTGACAGTAATAAATAGCAGTGGGAATTGACAGGCTTTTGAAAAATGATAGTGCATATTTTTTTCATCATTTCCTGAGTCTCCAAGAGGCAGGCAGTAGGAGTGATACTATCCCAAGGTGGGAGTGAGGAGAGGACCTTTGGGCCCATGTCTCACCAGATCACGCAGGATGGAGTTTGTAGTACCAGGTCAAGTCTGATTCCAGCCTCAGCGACTTCCCTGTGGATATGTTTCCTTTGTGATGAAACAAGGAGCTATAGCTCCCACGTTATTTTGTTCTCTCTGTGTTGCAACAAACTGGTTGAATAATGATACCTCTGGAAATGACCCTTTTTCAATTGCTGCCAGTTTTTCTCAAATGTTACTGCTTCAAAGTGGCACTTTAATCCATCAGTACCCAAACCTACTTTCATGTTTAGCTGATCGTGTTTAATTTCAGAAGTGCTGAGCTTTAAGATGTTTTTATCTTTTTGGAAAGATTGAACTTATGAAGTGGACACAGAGGACAGTTTTATGCTATGTTGTATATTTTGCTTTTTAATGCAATACACTTTTAAGTATCACTTTTCTTAGGAATATTGCTTTCTCAGGTCTATTAATTATCCTGATATGAACTGAATTACTGTTCATTTCAAGGGAAGGCTGGGCTATAAATAAGGAAAATCTCTTTCATGAACTTTTTACCTTCATATCTTTCCTCTGATATATCCTTTCATCATTTTACTTCAAGAAACAATTTTATATGTATTGCAAGAATTCAGAGTTTTCCCCCCATGGACTAAAATACCAATTCTTCTATCTCAACCATGTGCTATAGAGTGAACTATTTGAAAAAGGAAGATGAAAACTATTTTCCTCCTTTCTGTGGACTCACTCTCTCCTCTCACTCCCCATCTCAGGAAGGAGACACCAACCTTGGTCCCTGGAGCCTAAGCTCTGTCCCTGTCTCCTGTTCCCTATCCCCACCCTACCCTCAGTCTGCTGGGTGGAATAAACAGTTGAAAGGTTTTTAGGTCATCAAGATGATTAGCCTGGTTTTCCCAGAAGTGAATGGACTTGTGGGTTAGATAAGATAGAAATGGACAGACCTAGAGATAGAAAGTTGCCATCAGAAAATGGGGGAATACTGGGCCTAGGGGGTTCCATGAATGGCAGCCCCACATCCAACTTGAGTGACAGCCAGGCATGGGCTATGGCACTGGATGCTGAATGCTGTGGCCATCAGAGCAGTAATGAGGGACTGACTCTATGTTCCTATATGGGGGAGAGCAGAGCTTAAGGGACAACGACAGGCCAGACACAACACAGCAGTGCTTGGACCAGGGAGAATGGCACCAATAAGGACAACCCATATGGATGACTGAGTCCCTGTCTGTTTACATCATATTCATTCCATTATTTATTGTCGTCTTCTCTCTCCTGAAAAACATCTTCTTAAGTATTTATTGAATGTATAAGAAGTGATTCAATGAGTTTTTTGGGGAGCCCTTTAAGCTCCCAGATCCTTAGATGATACTAGGGAGAACCCTCAAGCATGTTTAGTCCCAATGTATTGCGGTGAGGTTTCTGTGTGTGTCTCAAGCCTCAGCAACACCATCTCTCCTGTTACATCAGTACAGGCCCTTGGAGTGGCCCTGGCCCTCTATCCACTATGCCACCTCAACACATTTCTTCAGAAGACACATGCGTAAAAGACATTTGTTCACAGCTTCTAGATCTTTGTATCATCTGGAATGCTTTTGGCTGTGTTTTTGTTTTCCATTGCTGCTTAACAAAAACCCAGAAAAATGTTCTCAGACAACTTATCATTAGCTCTTATGGTTTTATTAATTGACAGAGCTCACCTGGATGGCTCTTAGGATATTTCATATGGTTGTCGAGAAATGACTACAATTTACATGTAGTTCAAAGTCCTTTCCACTTCTGTTATCTCATACAGCAATAAGTTAACTATAACGTGAGGTATAATTAAACAAGTAGGTGAATCTAGAAGGTGGCTAGTTTAAGAAAGACATTTACAGGAGGGGCTATTAGAGCACAGTCTTAAAGGAAGAATATGATTTCCATGAATGTAAAAGGTGGGAGGTAGGACTCTCTACACTGGAGGAACAGGTGGACAGAGATTCTAGAACATTCAAGTACCAGTAAGGGGAAAATGGTCTAGGAGCTAGAGTAAGGGATGAGGAAGACAGACTGGATGAAGGAGATAGTTTATCAAGCTGAAATGAAAATCTGAGACTTACTAATTGGAGAGAGAAATAAATTGGAGAAATTTCTTCACAATTAGGAAGTCCTGGCTAAATCTGATATGTTCAGAGATACAGATCTGACTGCGAACCATGTCTTCATACACATGACTTTTATCACATTAATAAGTTGGCAGATTTACTTCTTATTCAAAATGGTAGCACCTTTACTCTGACTAGAAAAGGTTCCTTTGTGTCAGTTCATCAGGAACAGGTCTCTATAACAATGTCACACATTATTAGTGATGTGGGGTAGATAATTAGCCTAGCACAAGAGATAAAAACTATGAAGCATTAAACAACCTATGCAAATCCCTTAGGAAGTTGTCATGGTGGAGATCAACATACTGTTTCTAACCGGTTCCATGGAGCTTTGCAACAGATTTCTGTTTCTTTAATTGAGTATCAGATAAAGAACTTGGGTTTATATGCATTGCATACAAAAAGTTAAATATTTGAATGTGGCTAAGGGAAAAGGGGACTCATACCTCCCACTTGGAGACACTTACTTCAAGGAAACCTATGTGGTTATTTCTAATTTATTCATTTGTCTGCTCTATCTCTCCCCTAACCTCCTCCCTCCTCCCATCCCCCTCCTCGTCTCTCATCTCTTCTAACCACTCCTCAGTTCAGTTCAGTCGCTTAGTCATATATGACTCTTTGCTGCAGAGTCCCCTGCACAGAGTCCCTCTGCGCAGAACCCCTTGGACTGCAGCATGCCAGGCCTCCCTGTCCATCACCAACTCCTGGAGTTTACTCAAACTCCTCTCCATTGAATTGGAGATGGTATGCAGCCATCTCAACCTCTGTCATCCTCTTCTCCTCCTACCCTCAATCTTTCTCAGCATCAGAGTCTTTTCAAGTGAGTCAGTTCTTCTCATCAGGTGACCAAAGTATTGAAATTTCAGCTTCAACATCAGTCCTTCCAATGAACACTCAGGACTGATATGGTATGCAGCCATCTCAACCTCTGTCATCCTCTTCTCCTCCTACCCTCAATCTTTCTCAGCATCAGAGTCTTTTCAAGTGAGTCAGTTCTTCTCATCAGGTGACCAAAGTATTGAAATTTCAGCTTCAACATCAGTCCTTCCAATGAACACTCAGGACTGATCTCCTTTAGGATGGACTGGTTGGATCTCCTTGCAGTCCAAGGGACTCTCAAGGTCTTCTCCAACACCACAGTTCAAAAGCATCAATTCTTCAGTGCTCAGCTTTCTTTGTAGTCCAACTCTCACATCCATACATGACTACTGGAAAAACCATAGCCTTGATGAGAAGGACCTTTATTGGAAAAGTAATGTCTCTGCTTTTGAATATGCTACCTAGGCTGGTCATAACTTTCCTTCCAAGGAGTAAGGGTCTTTTAGTTTCATGGCTGCAATCACCATCTGCAGTGATTTTGGAGCCCCAAATATAAAGTCTGACACTGTTTCCACTGTTTCCCCATCTATTTGCCATGAAGTGATGGGACCAGATGCCATGATCTTAATTTTCTAATGTTGAGCTTTAAGCCAACTTTTCACACTCCTCTTTCACTTTCATCAAGAGGATTTTTAACTCCTCTTCACTTTCTGCCATAAGGGTGGTATCATCTGCATATCTGGGGTTATTGATATTTCTCCCAGCAAACTTGTCCAGCTTGTGCTTCTTCCAGTCCAGCGTTTCTAGTGATATACTCTGCATATAAGTTAAATAAGCAGGGTGACAAGATATAGCCTTGACATACTCCTTTTCCTATTTGGAACCAGTCTGTTGTTCCATGTCCAGTTCTAACTGTTGCTTCCTGACCTGCATATAGGTTTCTCAAGAGGCAGGTCAGGTGGCCTGGTATTCCCATCTCTTTCAGAAATTTTCCACAGTTTCTTGTGATCCACACAGTCAAAGGCTTTGGCATACTCAATAAAGCAGAATAGATGTTTTTTATGGAACTCTCTTGCTTTTTTGATGATCCAGTAGATGTTGGCAATTTGATCTCTGGTTTCTCTGGCTTTTCTAAAACCAGCTTGAACATCTGGAAGATCACGGTTCATGTATTGCTGAAGCCTGGCTTGGAGAAGTTTGAGCATTACTTTACTAGCATGTGAGATGAGTGCAGTTGTGCGGTAGTTTGAGCATTCTTTGGCATTGCCTTTCTTTGGGATTGGAATGAAAACTGACCTTTTCCAGTCCTGTGGCTACTGCTGAGTTTTCCAAATTTGCTGGCATATTGAGTGCAGCACTTTCACAGCATCATCTTTCAGTATTTGAAATAGCTCAACTAGAATTCCATCACTTCCACTAGCTTTGTTTGTAGAGACGCTTCCTAAGGCCCACTTGACTTTACATTCCAGGATGTCTGGCTGTAGGTGAGTGATCCTACCATCGTGATTATCTGGGTCATGAAGATCTTTTTGTACAGTTTTTCTGTGTATTCTTGCCACCTCCTCTTAATATTTTCTGCTTCTGTTAGGTCCATGCCATTTTTGTCCTTTATTGAGCCCATCTTTTTATGAAATGTTCCCTTGATGTCTCTAATTTTCTTGAAGAGATCTCTGCGCTGCTGCTGCCATTGCCTTCTCTGGAAGAGATCTCTAGTCTTTCCCATTCTATTGTTTTCCTCTATTTCTTTGCATTGATCGCTGAGGTAGGCTTCCTTATCTCTCCTTATTATTCTTTGGAACTCTGCATTCAAACGGGTATATCTTTCCTTTTCTCTTTTGCTTTCTTCTTCCCTTCTTTTCACAGCTATTTGTAAGGCCTCCTCAGACAGCCATTTTGCTTTTTTGCATTTCTTTTTCTTGAGGATGGTCTTGATCCCTGTCTCCTATACAATGTCACAAACTTCCGTCCATAGTTCATCAGGCACTCTATCAGATCTAGTCCCTTAAGTCTATTTCTCACTTCCACTGTATAGTCATGAGGGATTTGATTTAGGTCATACTTGAATGATCAGTGGTTTCTCCACTTTCTTCAATTTCAGTCTGAATTTGGCCATAACGAGTTCATGATCTGAGCCACAGTCACCTCCTGGTCTTGTTTTGGCTGACTGTATAGAGTTTCTCCATCTTTGGCTGCAAAGTATATAATCAATCTGATTTCGGTGTCGACCATCTGGTGATGTCCATGTGTAGAATCTTCTCTTGAGTTGTTGGAAGAGGGTGTTTGCTATGACCAGTGTATTCTCTTGGCAAAATTATTAGCCTTTGCCCTCCTTTATTCTGTACTCCAAAGCCAAATTTGCCTGTTATTCCAGGTGTTTCTTGACTTCCTACTTTTGCATTCCAGTCCCCTATAATGAAAAGGACATCTTTTTTGGGTGTTAGTTCTAGAAGGTCTTATAGGTCTTCATAGAACCATTCAACTTCATCTTCTTCAGTGTTATTGGTTGGGGCATAGACTTGGATTCCTGTCATATTAAATGGTTTGCCTTGGAAATGAACAGAGATCATTCGGTCATTTTTGAGATTGCATCCAAGTACTGCATTTTGGACTTTTGTTGACTATGATGGCTACTGCATTTCTTCTAAGGGATTCCTGCCCACAGTGGTAGATATAATGGTCATCTGAATTAAATTCACCCTTTCCAGTCCACTTTAGTTTGCTGATTCCTAGAATGTTGATGTTCACTCTTGTCATCTCCTGTTTGACCACTTCCAATTTGCCTTGATTCATAGACCTAACATTCCAGGTTCCTATACAATATTGCTCTTTACAGCATTGAACCCTGCTTCCATCACCAGTCACATCCACAACTGGGTGTTGTTTTTGCTTTGTTTTTCCGTCTCTTCATTCTTTCTGGAGTTATTTTTCCTTCTTCTCTGGTAGCATATTGGGCACCTAATGACCTGGGGAGGTCACCTTTCAGTGTCCTATCTTTTTGCCTTTTCATACTTCTCATGGGGTTCTCAAGGAAAGAATACTGAAGTAGTTTGCCATTCCCTTCTCCAGTGGACCACATTTTATCAGAACTCTCACCGTGACCCGTCCGTCTTGGGTGGCCCTACACGGCATGGCTTAGTTTCATTGAGTTAGACAAGGCTGTGGTCCATGTGATTAGATTGGTTAGTTTTCTGTGATTTCAGTCTGTCTGCCCTCTGATGCCCTCTCTCACACCTACCATTTTACTGGGTTTCTTCTGCCTTGAACTGGCAGTATCTCTTCCCGGCTCTCTAGCAAAGCGCAGCCGCTGCTCCTTACCTTGGATGTAGGGTATCTCCTCCAGGCCGCTCACCGCTCCAGTGTGTGCAGCCTCTGCTCCTCTCTACCTCTCAATTCCTGCTCCCTCTCACTCTCTGTTGTGCAGTAGAAATGTGAGAATGTGTAGAAGTTGAGCATGTGTATGATGTTTGTCTCATGATTGTAAGCTCCTGCCAGACATCTTTCTTCCCTGGAGAGCCTGGGCTGAATATGCTCAAGGAAAATTTTGGAAGCTTCTTTTTCACTCTGCTTGTCAGTCTGACAAGCAGCCAGCTTCTCCCTCTCTGCCCTGCTCCCCTTCCTCTTAGCTCTCCAGAACCAAAAACAACTCATACTGAAGGTATCTCCAGCCCCTAAATGCACCTCCAGCTGCCAAAACGTCCACTAGAGATGCCAAAACAGCTTCCTGGGGCCCTTAAATCAGCTTCCCCACTTGACAAGCATTTATTGAACTCTGTATGGTGCCAAGCTCTAACAATGTAGCAAGGACACTGTGGGAAACAAGACTTACTCACAGACCGCAGTGTCTAAAAAGTAAGTCTGACTTCATGCTCTCAGCCTTGATATCATATTTTATATCGAATTGTTCTGTGTCTTGTGGGTATAGACGATATTACTACTTTTGCCTTTTAACCCCCTACCAGTTTTGTGTGTGGATCATTTCCCACCTTTCTTTTACCAGTGAGTTTTTCATTTCATGATTTTCTTGTTTCTAGCGGTGGCTTTTTCTTCTTTCAGTTATTGTCTTCTTCCTCTGAATTTCTTCTCCTGGGGGTTTTTTTTTTTCTTTTTCTTTTTTCTTTTGGCTGTGCTGGGTCTTCTTTGCTTTTGCATGGGGTTTCTCTAGTTGTGGCAAGTGGGGGCTGCTCTTCTTTGTTGCAGGGCACAGGCTTCTCATTGCAGTGGCTTCTGCTGTTACGCAGCATGATCTCTAGGCACACAGGCTTCAGTGGTTGCAGGAGGCAGGCTCCATAGTCGTGGCACATGGGCTTAGCTGCTCTGTAGCATGTGGGATCTTCCTAGAGCAGGGATTGAGCTGATGTTCCCTGCATTGGCAGGTGGATTCCTATCCACTGTACCACAAGGGTAATCCTCTCCTGAGTTTTTAAATCATCTTTACCATCTTTAGTCTGAACTCTTTCTTGGTTAGATTGCCTTTCTCTCTTAGATTTTCTTTAGGATTTTATCATGCTGTTTCATCAGAAGCATGTTCCTCTGCTGCCTCATTTTATCTGTAGTTGCTATTCATATGTATATGGTAGATTAGTTATGTTTCTCGACCCTGGAGAAGTGGCCCTCTGTAGGGGATGTTCTACACATCCCAGCAGGGTACCCTGTTGTGTTCACCCAAGTTATATTCTCTAAGGATTCCCTCTAAAAGGGCTGCATGGGTCCTTCTGTCATGATAGGCTGACCATGCAGGTGGTCTGGAGGCATAGTTGGCTCCTGGTTCGGTTGGTTGCCAGGCTTTGCAACCAAACTTGTGCAGCTACTGCTGGCTGCCAGTTAGCAGGACCTGTCATGAGGTGGCTGGCTGCAGAACCCTAGGGTTCTCTGGGGCTTGGGCTGGCTCACTGGTGAGCAGAGTCAGGGTCCAGAAAACTCTGGAGCTATTGGGAGTGAAGCCAGGTCCTGGGGCTGGTACTGGACTACCGGCAGGCAGAGCCAAGTCCTGTTTCAGGGTGCCCGGATCCCTTGTGTTTAGTTGCTCAGTTGTATCAAACTCTTTGTGACACCATCTACTGTAGCTTGCCGGGCACCTCTGTCCACGGAATTCTCCAGGCAAGAATACTGGAGTGGGCTGCCATTTCTTCCTCCAGGGATCTTCTCAACCCAGGAACTGAACTTGGTTCTCCAGCATTGCAGACAGATTCTTTACTGTCTGAGCCACCAGGGAAGGGATCCCATAGCTCATGTCAGATTACTGAGGGGAATGACACAGTTGGGTATGTAATCTGGGGTGTCCTGAAGCTTGCGTTGGCTTCTAGTGAGAAGGGTCAGGGACCAACTGGTCCCAGGTAGGGTCTGGCCTGCTATGTGATTGTGGTTTCCTAGTATCTGTTGCCTGCCCCTTGGTAGCTGAGGCTGTGTCTAGGGACTTGTTCAGGGCAGGTTTCCCGGCAGAAGGGCCCATGCCTACCGATAAGTGGGCTGAGGCGGATCCCGGGCCACTGGTGTACAGGCCTGCACTAGAGGTGTGCAGCCTGCAGCCTCTTTGTTGGAGGGTGGGCCTGTGTTCCTGTCCAGTTAGTTGTTTGGCCTGAGATGTCCCAGCTCTGGCCCCACAGGCTGAGTCTTGGTGAACCTGCAATGGCGTTGCTGGTGCTACAAAGCTCCTACATGGCTGCCTCCAGCGTCTCTATCCTCAGGGTGAGCTGAGGCTGCCCTCACCTCCACTGGTGACCCTCATGACCAACAGGTAGGCCTGGCCCAGGCTTCTATCAAATGACTGCTTTTGTCCTGTGTCTAGATTTGCGTCAAGTTTTGTTTGTGCCCTTTAAAAGTGAAGTCTCTATCTCCCAGGGCTCCAGAAATTAGGACTCACTGGCCTTCAAAGACAATGCTCTGGAGGCTCCTCTTCCTGGCACAGGACCCCTGGGCTGAGAAGCCCATTGTGCACTCAGAGCTCCCATTCATGTGGGAGAATTTCTGAACTGTAATTATTCTCCAGTTTGTGGGTCACCCACCCTGAGGGGCATAGGATTCAATTATATAGTGAGTCTCCCTCTTCTACTCTCCTCACCTGAGGGAGTTCTTCAAGGTGGTTCCTTCTTTGTCTTTACCTGTAGAAGATCTTTCCTGCTAGGTTCCCATCTTCTTCATCGATGGTTGTTCTGCAGACGTTGTGACTTTGGTGTAATTGTGAGAGCTGTTGAGCCCAGGGTCTTTCTGCTCCACCATCTTGGCCCATCTCCCTCTATGCCAGCAGAGTTTGTACTCGAAGGCACATGTAGTAAGAAACATATTTGTGTCACACTCCTGCAGGGCTATATGGTAGCTTTCTGTGGACTGCTCTCCTTACATCCTTGCCAGGACCAGTCTTGTGAAGTTTAGGGAAGGAGGAGGAAAGAAGATTCATGCTAGCTCAGCTTTCAGGCTGGGCCTTGTCTCAAAGCCCCTTGTTGCCCATCTCAATGATGGTCTTTGGTGTTTGTTGTTGTTATAAGTAAGTTGTTTACTTTTTGTTCTTTTAATCCTCTAACAGTGGGGCTGACGAAACCAGCTCAGAAACACCCAAGACCCTTTCTCCTGCCTACCTATACCTCCACTTCTGTCTTTCCCCACTGCAGGGTGCCCACCCTTTCCTGTCTCGCAGGACCAGTGACCCTCATAGGCAGAACACATGCATGCTGGTGGGGAATCGAGCAAGCATGGGTGGGCTAATGTCTGTGGGAGTTGGAAGGAATTAGGAACAGTCAGAATCTATTATCTCCTATTTTCTTCCATGATGATAGAGATGTTGGACGCTACCACTGTTCCAAGCTAAGACTACTTCAAGGTTTTCTTCCTCCTCTCTTGTAGCACTTGTTTTTGGAAGTGAGAAAATGGTCCACATTCTCTTTTCAGCCATTCGCACCCATTTCCATGGATGCTGTAGGATTAGCAATAAATAACTCTCTGGTTTTCTGTCACCTTCCCAATATTCTCTGGATTTTAGCATGTCTACAATTACCTCTGGTCCAAGTTACTAAAAAGAGATTTTTCTAAGCATTCTAGGTCCCCTTCTGAGCTCATTCTTACTTTAAAATTATACACCCACTGCTGCTGCTGTAGTTGAGTTTATCATATTTTTATCATTTGGATTATTGCAATATTTTTCTAAGTGGTCTTCTACTTCTCATGAGTTGTAACTGCCATTCCCAGACTAAATCAGCTGATAAAACTAACTCTCAGAAAAATCTGATCAAGTTGCATCCCTATTGATAATCTGTCAGGAACTTTTCCTGCTTGTGAGAGCAAGTCTTCCCTCCTTTAAGTTTCTGTGTAAATAAATGCCTTATCAGAAACATCTTCCCTTACTAGCCTATTTCAAATAGCATTCACCTCCTGGCTCTGTGTCTCCTTATATTGGTTTATTTTCCCTCTTAGCACTTATCATCATATGCTACATTATATAGGCATTTCTTGCCTGTTGCCCTTCTCTAGGATGTAAGCTCCATAAAGAGTTTTTGCCTCTTTTAGTCATCTGAAAGAGATGGGAATACCAGACCACCTAACCTGCCTCTTGAGAAATCTGTATGCAGGTCAGGAAGCAACAGTTAGAACTGGACATGGAACAACAGACTGGTTCCAAATAGGAAAAGGAGTATGTCAAGGCTGTATATTGTCACCCTGCTTGTTTAACTTATATGCAGAGTACATCATGAGAAACGCTGGACTGGAAGAAGCCCAAGCTGGAATCAAGATTGCTGGGAAAAATATCAAAAACCTCAGATATGCAGATGAAACCACATTTATGGCAGAAAATGAAGAGGAGCTAAAAAGCCTCTTGTTGAAAGAGAAAGAGGAGAGTGAAAAAGTTGGCTTAAAGCTCAACATTCAGAAAACAAAGATCATGGCATCTGGCCCCATCACTTCATGGGAAATAGATGGGGAAACAGTAGAAACAGTGTCAGGCTTTATTTTGGGGCTCCAAAATCACTGCAGATGGTGACTGCAGCCATGAAATTAAAAGACGCTTACTCCTTGGAAGGAAAGTTATGACCAACCTAGATAGTATATTCAAAAGCAGAGGCATTACTTTGCTGACTAAGGTCCGTCTAGTCAAGGCTATGGTTTTTCCTGTGGTCATGTATGGATGTGAGAGTTGGACTGTGAAGAAGGCTGAATGCAGAAGAATTGATGCTTTTGAACTGTGGTGTTGGAGAAGGCTCTTGAGAGTCCCTTGGACTGCAAGGAGATCCAACCAGTCCATTCTGAAGGAGATCAACCCTGGAATTTCTTTGGAAGGAATGATGCTAAAAGTGAAGCTCCAGTACTTTGGCCACCTCATGCGAAGAGTTAACTCATTTGAAAAGACCCTGATGCTGGGAGGGACTGGGGGCAGGAGGAGAAGGGGACGACTGAGGATGAGATGGCTGGATGGCATCACGGACTCAATGGACGTGAGTCTGAGTGAACTCCAGGAGNTTTCTTTGGAAGGAATGATGCTAAAAGTGAAGCTCCAGTACTTTGGCCACCTCATGCGAAGAGTTAACTCATTTGAAAAGACCCTGATGCTGGGAGGGACTGGGGGCAGGAGGAGAAGGGGACGACTGAGGATGAGATGGCTGGATGGCATCACGGACTCAATGGACGTGAGTCTGAGTGAACTCCAGGAGTTGGTGATGGACAGGGAGGCCTGGCATGCTGCGATTCATGGGGTCGCAAAGAGTCGGACAGACTGAGCGACTGAACTGATGTGCTGCATGTACTAGAAGTTCAATACCCAGTGGTTGAATGAAAATTAAAGATATTTTTCAGTCAGTTTACCACTCACCTTGAGAGTCTCTAACCCTGCTATAGACTGCCCCAACCCCCCTTTCTACCTCCTGCACATACAGAATATACCATGTACTTTCAGATATCTACAATTTGGGACAAATGTTTATCTTTGCCTGGACTTGTCTTTGCTTCCTCAACATCCCCAATCCCCAACCAAACACTTATATGGAAAATCCCTTCCCACCATCCAAGGTGAAACCCAATGTCACCTCTTCTCTAAACACCATTTGCCACCTACTCCCCAGTCCCACTCACACACCTTCACTTCTCCCACCTGGGCAGGATATTCCTTCCATTCTGGTCCTCTGGCATTTGGAACAGAGTTTTCCTTTCCCATGGAACACTGTGGTTATCTTGTTCTTTGGAAGATGGCAGACAGCATTGGTTATGTGTGGAATCTAGACTTGTATTACTAAGGTTTAAGGCTGTATATTGTCACCCTGCTTATTTAACTTTTATGCAGAGTACATCATGAGAAACGCTGGACTGGAAGTAATATAAGCTGGAATCAAGGTTTCTGGGAGAAATATCAATAACTTCAGATATGCAGATGACACTACCCTTATGGCAGAAAGTGAAGAGGAGCTAAAAAGCCTCTTGATGAAAGTGAAAGAGGAGAGTGAAAAAGTTGACTTAAAGCTCAACATTCAGGAAATGAAGATCAAGGTATCTGGTCCCATCACTTCATGGGAAGTAGATGGGGAAACAGTGGAAACAGTGGCTGACTTTATTTTTTGGGGCTCCAAAATCACTGCAGATGGTGACTGCAGCCATGAAATTAAAAGACGCTTACTCCTTGGAAGAAAAGTTATGAGCAACCTAGATAGCATATTCAAAAGCAGAGACATTACTTTGCCAACAAAGATCCATCTAGTCAAAGCCATGGTTTTTCCTGTGGTCATGTATGGATGTGAGAGTTGACTGTGAAGAAGGCTGAGCACTGAAGAATTGATGCTTTTGAACTGTGGTGTTGGAGAAGACTCTTGAGGGTCCCTTGAACTGCAAGGAGATCCAACCAGTCCATTCTGAAGGAGATCAGCCCTGGGATTTCTTTGGAAGGAATGATGCTAAAGCTGAAACTCCAGTACTTTGGCCGCCTCATGCGAAGAGTAGACTCATTGGAAAAGACTCTGATGCTGGGAAGGATTGGGGCAGGAGAAGAAGGGGATGACAGAGGATGAGATGGCTGGATGATATCACGGACTCGATGAACGTGAGTCTGAGTGAACTACAGGAGTTGGTGATGGACAGGGAGGCCTCGCGTGTTGCGATTCATGCGGTTGCAAAGAGTTGGACACGACTGAGCGACTGAACTGAACTGAAATGATGGCTATACCATTTCTTGTGACTTTGGGTTTATTATGTCATCTGTTTCTCAGTGTGCTCATCTATTCGGATGAGAAGAATAATGGTAATGATATGGAGAGGAAAGCCTGGCTCATAGTAAGTGCTCAATTAATGTTTCGTGATAATGATGCTGTTATTGTCCTCTATGACTATGAGTGCATCTTGGGCAAACATATTATTCTGTTTCTTGAGTCTACCAAAATTTTTTCCCTCAAGGAAACTAATCAATACTCTTTCTTTCTATTTTATTTTTTTTTCTCTCCCTTTTCCTTCCCATCTCTCTTTTGTAACACAGACTATGACTCAGTATCTCCCTCTGGTATACAGTGTAACAATTAAGATGCTACTTGCATATTTATTAAAAAGAGTTCCATATGGGCAAAATTATGTTAATAGAGGCAGAAACCAAGTATTGTCTTTGGAAATTAGAAACCAACATTATGGATGAGATACCATGTGAGATAAAATTTGAAAGGCAACTAGAATAGAGACTGAAGTTATTTAGAAAGTGAAAGTTGTTATTTTGTAATAATAGTTTAAAGGACACATTTGATATGAGGGGATAAAAGCACTATACACAAATAAAATTTCATTTTAGTATCTTTGGTCTCTAAAGAAATCTCACATGATTAAAATTTAAGACCTACTGATTCTGAGCATGTGTTGGAATTTAGTTTTGATTCTAGTTAAGACTACTTTCGGGCAACACGTCAGTAGCCAATAGATAAAATGGAACATCTGGTTCTCTTTCTTCTTCCTCTTTTCTTTGGCCTACACCCATTCTTACTCCCCACACTAGCTTTCAACTTAATCTATCCAAGTAGTTTCAGAATCTTTAGAAATTGTGTTCTGCAGTCAGTCTCCTTGTTATTAAAATCTTTAACAATTCAGTCTTTGTTTCTCACACCTTTAATGAGTGGGAATATTTAAATCTACTGTAGACTTTTCCATATAGCTCAGGATCTTTTGTGTGTGTGTGTGTGTGTGTATGTTAGAAAAAGCACAGACATGGTAGTGTGTCTGCTACATACTAGCAACTTGCTCTTGGACAAATTCATCAAATTCTCTAAACACTGATTTCCTTATTTGAAAACTGGGGCTAATCATATTTACCTCAAAGAATTAGCTTTTTGCAGAAGTAAATCTACTGATAAACAAAGTGCTTTACACAGTTCCTGACTTGCAATGCAAGCAGTTTAGGAAAGCTTGAATCCCCAGTGACAGTGGGAAACTTATTTTACAGCTCAAAATTGTGGTATCAATTGTTTATTCTCCCTAGAATAGATGACTTTGTTTTATTAACTTTCTTATCTAGCCTCATTCCAGCCTTCCTTTTTGCCAGCTGGCTTCAGTAATATTGTCAGACAAATCTAGAGACAGACCTGGAGCGGAGGAGGAGAGCATGTTCATGCAAGCCCAAGATTCTTTGCTAAGGGACAAGCCCTAATTTTGTTCTGCCCTCATCCGTGATGTCGCTTATTGTAAATTTTTGGAGAACAGTCACCAAATCCTATTTGGATTCCTCATTCACTTCACCTCATTTTTGCACTGGGACATGCATTAGAATAGTAACTACAGTCTGCACATAATATTTTAGGGGCCCTGTCATGATAAGATGCACCAATAGGGTATCTCACTAGCATGGGAATCCCTTAAGCCTCTTAATCTTAGCAATGTTGGGAATGTGGAGAAATCAAAACTAGAGGGAGGGGAAAGCAATGCCATTGAAGGCTGTTTCCTGCTTCCTCTTTCCTTGCTTACCAACAGATTTTATGAAGAATGAGAATGAGGAGGAAACAAACTGCGAGATGCCAGCAGAAAATTTCTTATTCTGGGCACTTCTACAGATTCAAAAAGAGCAAATGAATAAAATTAAATAAAGCTGCTGAGAAGACAGGAACGTGTTTTTCTCCCATTACTAGTCCTGGCACTGTGTCACATACTTGGATGCACACCAAAAGTGGGACGCTTGCTCTTACATGGTCAAATCTCTTTGGTTAAAATAACCAAAATATTTTAGTATATTATACTCTCTTAGTTAGCTAATTGCTAGAATCACAAGTTCCTAATAGTTTTAATCTAATGTTAGTGGAGGAATATCAGTGATATTATACTGACTCTGATTTAGCAAGGTTATAAATGATGGAAGTTTGCTGAAGCAATTACCAAAGTTCTATCACAAACCTATATCATTACTGTAAAAAGAGCAGCTGGGCAAGCAATGCCAAGGAGATAAGCTGGTGTGATCTGCTGTGTACATAAGCTGATCTATATCAGCAGTGCTTTCAGATCCCTAGGTATTAGTAGGACTTTATTTGGAAGGAGTAAAATGCATTCCCAGTTCTGATGCACCAGAAACAAACATGGACAGCCAAAGTATTGACACATACTTTCTCAAAATTGATCTTTGCTGTGGTGGAGATTACTAATTATCCACTAAAACTGCTTTTTGCTTTTATAATGAGCACATGGCTGGACTATATTTCCCAGACTTCCTTTCAGTTAAGTGTAGCCCCATGCCTAAGATCTCATCTTGGAACGTGACTTGACGTGAATTTGCCCACTTCACCTGGGACCCAAGGCAATGGATGATACTCCTTTACGTGCTCTTCTCTTCTCTGTCCCCTTATCTTTTCTGTGTTCTTTCTTCTGAAATGGTGTCAGTTCTATGTGTCTACCTGGCTAGGATATAGCTCTCAGTTAGCAATAATAATCTAGGTGTTGCTGTAAAGCTATTTTGTAGATGTGATTGATATCTGAGTTAACCTTAAAAGAGAGTATCCTCAGGATAGGACTGATCTAATCAGTTGAAAGGCTGTAAGAAAAATTGAAATTTCCTTGAGGAAGAAGAAATTCTACCTGGGAACTGAAACTTCGGTTTCTGCCTGCGAATTTCCAGCCCACCCTTGTGGGGAGACTGTGTTATGGACTTTAGACTTGCTTAGCCAGCCCACATAATCTCATAGACAGGTTCCTTGCAATAAATCTCTTGATATATATTATCTTACTGGTTCTGTTTTTATGGTGGAATCCTTCCTGATACATCTTATAAGTTTTTTTTTCTTCTCTATGTACCTTCTCTCCTATATTCTCTTCTCATTTCCCACTGGCTTGAACCCATGGTGATCCCTGTAGATAGTGAAACTATCCCTAAGAGTGAAGGAACACTATGAAGGGAGGTACTTGGGTCCCCAAATGCCCATACAGAGGAAAACTGCCCAGGCAAACTGGATCACTGACATCAGAACTATTATATGAGTGGGAAATAAATGTTTTTGTTCCTTAAGCTAATCTCCCTATGAGTCTCTTTGTTATAGCTACCTACCTTTCCTCCCAACTAATATGATTACCATTTCAAAAGTACTATTGCTTTTGCTGTTCTGTATAGGGATATTAACGTGGCTGAGACTCTAATATTGATCTTTATATAAGATATTTACATAGGTTTTGTCTGTGGTCAAATCAGTGTCAGACACTCATCAACACTTGGGTGCTAACTTATACCAAACAGTCTGGAAATACCACAGCATACAAGTTAGATGGTATCACTGCCATTACTGAGCTCACAGTCATAAGCAGTAGCAGATAGAGTGCATAACTTGTTCAAGGAACGGGAAGATGTACAGCTTGATAGAGGACTGAATACCATACACAATGGGCTAGGGAGATATGCAAAGAACAGATACTATAGGGCCTTTTAAGCCGTGGGAGGGTAGTTGGGCTCTATCTTCAGAATAATGGAGGAGTTATTTGTATTTTTCCAAGATCAATCTGATTGCACTCTGGAGAATGGGCTGGAGAAAAGCAAGGATATAAGGAAGGGAAGCAAGTAGGAGGCCATGTCAGTAATCTAGACCAGACGATGACACCTGGCATGCAAGTAGCAGCAGTGGGCATAGAGAAAAGCGATTTTATTCTAGAGATCACTGATGGCTGGCCCTGCCTGATACTAGGAGGAAGGACCCAGGATTGGCAAATTTCCCCTTGAGGTAATTAAGCCAATGAGGTAATCAGAGATCAGAGCTGAAGAAGGAGGTTAGGTGGTGAGAGGGAGAGAGAGAAGATAGTGCTGTGTGTCTGGTTGGGTTTGACAAAGCTGTGGAAGCAGTTAGGTAAATGGGTCTATAGGAGTTTAGGTAGATAATGTTAGCTGCTGAAACAGACAACCTCTTACTAGTTTAATACAATGAAATTTTGTTTCTCACTCAAAAGTACAATGTGGGTTGGAGGGGTGAGATATAATCTGCTCCATAAAATAATTCAGACTTTTTCTATCTAGGTCTTCTGTCTGGATAACTGACATTCTTTCATTTACCTGACAGAATACATTTTGCACATGAGGGTTTTATGGGCTAACCCTAGAAGTGGAGAATATCAATTCTTCTTATTTCTACTGTCTGCAACCCATGACATAATCACTCTGAACTGCAAAGGTGGCTGAAAAATACCTTTTAGGCCCATGCCCATAAAGAACAGGTGAATTCAGATACTGGTAAACATCAATAGTCTCTGACAAGGTTTCTGAACCTGAGAAAGAATGAGGCAGAAATACACAGTTAATTGCTGTGGGTCTGGGTTTGCATCTAGTTATTTTATTTTAAAATAGTATTTGAAGTAATGAATGCAGAAAAAATTGTCAATGTAAACTCTACAGGAGTGGGCTTAGGATAAAAATATTGAAGATATTAATTTAAGGAATGAACAAAGAAAGAACTTAATAAGAAAATTGAAAAGCAGAGCCAGAGATGTCAGAGTACAGTGTCACAGAATCTCCAAGAAGAGAGTGTTTCTAGGAGGAAATGGTCACCAATGTTAAAGGATTATCTAAAGTGTAGGGTATGGGTTAGGGGAGGACATCCCTGCCCTTGGCCACAGGTATCAGAGTGGAAACTATATCTTACAAAGTAGCAGAACACTTGGAAGGTTAAAAGGTAGAAGCAGTGAAGGCAGTTATCTGTCAACTCTTTCTAGAAAATAGAAACAATAAACACATAGAAAAGAATTTTTTAAAAAGATATCTATGATATTGTGATTTATAATAAGAAATACGTATTTGGTCTTTGTTCCTGGCACAGAGCTCCTAAAACCCCTGGAATTTCCTAAGTGAGAGGAGCCAAAAAGATGTAATGACAATAAGGCATTGTAATGCCAATGAGGTGACTTTGGGACCCCCAACTAAGGATAGGAGCTTGTTGCCATGTGAGAACCAACCATGTGATTAGAGGAATGTAACTTTCAGTCCCAGCCCCGTGACCTGTAGGGAAGAGAGGAGTCAGAGGTTGAAATCATGCCTGTATGATGAAGCCATCAGAAAACCCCAAAGGAGAGTGTTTGGAGAGTTTCTGGGTTGGAGAGCACATGGAGAACTGGGGAGAGCAGCATGTCCAAAGAGGGCATGGATGCTCCCCATCCTTTCCCCACACCTTGCTCTATGCACATCTTCCATTTAGCTGTTTCTGAGTTTTATTTATCCTTCTATAATATACCTTCCCTGGTGGCTCAGACGGTAAAGCATCTGTCTACAATGCAGGAGACCCGGGTTCAATCCCTGGGTCAGGAAGATCCCTTAGAGCAGGAAATGGCAATCCACTCCAGTACTATTGCCTGGAAAACCCCAAGGACAGAGGAGCCTGGTGGCCTACAGTCCATGGTGTCACAAAGAGTTGGACACGACTGAGCGACTTCACTTCTACTTTCTATAATAACTGGCAATCTAGTAAGCAAAATATGCTTCTGAGTTCTACAAGAAGTTCTGGTAAATAAATTGAACTAGATGAGGGGAATCATTTCCAACCTATTGGTGCTTGGTAAGAAGTCCAGGTGGCAACCAGGACTTTGATTGACATCTGAAGTGTTGAGGGTGGGAGGCAGCCTTGGAGGACTGAACCCTTAACCTATGGGCTGATGCTATCTCCAGACAGTGTCAGAATTCAGTTGAATTGTTGGAGAATTGAGCTTCCCTGATAGCTCAGTTGGTAAAGAATCTGCCCACAATGCAGGAGACCAGTTCAATTCCTGGGTCATGAAGATCTGCTGGAGAAGGGATAGGTTACACCACTCTAGCATTCTTGGGCTTCCCCTGTGGCTCAGCTGGTAAAGAATATGCCTGCAATACGGGAGATCTGGGTTCAATACCTGAATTGGGAAGATCCCCTGGAGAAGGGAAAGGCTACTCACTCCTGCCGGGGTCCAGCCCCGGTAGGATCCAGGGTGACTCAAATGTGGGACGGCGTCGGCGAGGAAAAACTTATTTATTTAGAAATATAAGAATAGATTAAGAAGAAATAGTATAGTAGGAAATTTGAGATGGAGAAAAGAAGGCTGAATAACTTGGTTTACGTGGAAAGCCAATAAAACCTCGAGACAAGAGGTTTGCACCGTCTACGTTAGGCCACCGGCGACCGTTTGAATATTGGAGAGTGCCCCGCCCTGGGCTCTCTCTCTTACGGATCTTAGCAGCCGGGACAGGTAAGTAGACATGGCGAGCCTCCGCGCCCCAGATGGGAATTCAGCCAGAAATTAGAGAAAATAGGAGACACGGGGGAAGCCCAGCATCAGTGCAAGGCTCTTCGAGAGGGAAAGGAAGGGGAAAAGGGGGAAAAAAGGGAGAAAAAAGGGGAAAAGGAAAAGGGAAAAAGGAAGGGGGAAAAAGGGGCAGTTTATTTTTCAAAATCAGCTTATATACCCCAAGTTGTACATAATAGAATATGCAGAGTTACGCAGAGGAGCAGTCCTGACCCTCATTGAGACAAGGCTTTCTTTTTTGCATACTCTCCTGTTACAAAAGTCCCAGGTGGTTTACATTATCTTCTGGCCAAGAGGCCTATTAACATTTCTATGGCTCTCTTCTGATGAAGTTTTGTTAACCAGAAGACTCATTTGTGTTAATCTTTCCAAAGTCTGAATGCCACTCTCAGAAAACACTAAATAAAAATACAACAATTTTTAATAGAAGGAAGTACAGTGATTTATAGCAAAAGTCTAGTATTGCTAACATCAAAACTACTATATATCCTTTTCCATATCCCATTTACATTGACTACATCTTCCTGGGTGCCTGATAGATAAAAAATAAGGAGGTCTGGCAGCAATCATTGAGTTAACCATGAAATCCTGTCACCAATATAAATTTGAAAAGGCTCTGAAACTTTAAGATACTAAGGCTTTTGTGCCCTTCACAATTGGGAAATTGTGAGCAATCACAAGCTTGTAGAAGATCAGGGGAATTTGTTAGGCAGGCTAGAGCATTATCAAAGGGGGGGTTGGGCTGAAAACTCCTTTCAAATGCAGGAAGCTAAACACTCTTCCAGAGAAACTGGCAGAGAATAGTGGGGAAACAGACAAATACAGACAAACTTTTATTCTTGGGGTGCATGCTCAGGAAAAACCAGGGAGAAATCCGATGACTCAGATTGCCCTGCCATCTGAGTTTGCCACGTGACCGTGTCACAGGTGGGATTCCTCACGCTGGCCCCCGACACACTCCAGTATTCTGGCCTGGAGAATATGGAGAATTGCTTGGTGTGAGGAAAAAACCCACATGTTGCTACTGGTGCTTAGACTGTAATGCCATTTGTAGTAGCATCAAACATTTAGTAACAAATATAGCAAAGCCTGCTCAGCCCTCTCTTTTTATTCTTCATTTGCAGTATCCCATATAGGTTTAGAGGCTTTTGATTTATAAAAGGGCATATTGTGGAAAATTCTTCAAGAAATGGGAATACCAGACCACCTGACCTGCCTCTTGAAAACCTATATACAGGTCAGGAAGCAACAGTTAGAACTGGACATGGAACAACAGACTGGTTCCAAGTAGGAAAAGGAGTACGTCAAGGCTGTATATTGTCACCCTGCTTATTTAACTTATATGCAGAGTACATCATGAGAATGCTGGGCTGGAAGAAGCACAAGCTGGAATCAAGATTGCTGGGAGAAATATAAATAACCTCAGATATGCAGATGACACCACCCTTATGGTAGAAAGTGAAAAGGAACAAAAAAGCCTCTTGATGAAAGTAAAAGAGGAGAGTGCAAAAGTTGGTTTAAAGCTCAACATTCAGAAAACTAAGATCATGGCATCTGGTACCATCACTTCATGGCAAATAGATGTGAAAACAGTGGAAACAGTGGCAGACCTTATTTTTTGGGGCTCCAAAATCACTGCAGATGATGACTGCAGCCATGAAATTAAAATATGTTTACTCCTTGGAAGGAAAGTTATGACCAACCTAGAAAGCATATTCAAAAGCAGAATCAATTACTGTGCCAAGAACGGTCTGTCTAGTCAAGGCTATGGTTTTTCCAGTGGTCATGTATAGATGTGAGAGTTGGACTGTGAAGGCTGAGCGCCAAACAATTCATGCTTTTGAACTGTGGTGTTGGAGAAGACTCTTGAGAGTCCCTTGGACTGCAAGGACATCCAACTAGTCCATTCTGAAGGAGATCAGCCCTGGGTATTCTTTGGAAGGACTGATGTTGAAGCTGAAACTCCAATACTTTGGCCACCTCATGCGAAGAGTTGACTCATTAGAAAAGACTCTGATGCTGGGAGGGATTGGGGGCAGGAGGAGAAGGGGACGACAGAGGATGCGATAGCTGGATGGCATCACAGATTCGATGGACATGAGTTTGAGTGAACCCCAGGAGTTGGTGATGGACAGGGAGGCCTGGTGTGCAGCAGTGCATGGGGTTGCAAAGAGTTAGACATGCCTGAGAGAATGAAGTGAACTGAACTGACTGATACAAATTAAGTTAGTTTAATCAGAAGCAACTGTAAATTTCATGGAGTTTTTGGAAAAGAGTGGCTCTTACTTGGGGGATAACAGAGACTGTTGGATATACGCTTGGAGCTTCACGGTGTAAGTAGAAGACCTGCCTTGGAATCAAATCAATATAGAGGAGGCTGAGAGATGGGTAGGGACCTGACATTTGACCTCCTGGGTTCATCCAGTTTAAAAATCTACTCTTGACCTGTTCAATTACACAAGTCAATATGTTCCATTTTATTTCCCCTTAAACTAATTTGAGTTGAACTGCTGCGATTCATGGGGTTGCAAAGAGTCGGACACGACTGAGCGACTGAACTAACTAACTAACTATGCTCTTTGCAATAAAAAGATCTTCATTTCCAAATGCATCAGTAAGATTTGGCTGATATAAATAGAGGACATAGGTGGAAAGGAATACCCTCCTTCCTGAAGAGAATTACAACTTGATTGTCAGACAGCTTCCTCTGTGTATCACTAGTGTAGGTTGATTTATTTTTTTTTAATTAATTTTTATTTTTTAGTTTGTTTTGCTTTACAATTCTGTATTCATTTTGCTATACATTGACATGAATCAGCCACGAGTGTACATGAACTCCCAATCCCGACCCCCACCTCCCCCCTCCTGCCCCACACCATCTCTCTGGATTATCCCCATGCATCAGTCCCAAGCATCCTGCATCCTGCATCGAACCTAGACTGGCGATTCATTTCACTTATGATATCATACATGTTGCACTGCCATTCTCCCAAATCATCCCTCCCTCTCCCTCTCCCACAGAGCCCAAAAAGCTGTTCTATACATCTGTGTCTCTTTTGCTGTCTCGCGTACAGGTTTATCATTACCATCTTTCTAAATTCCATATATATGTGTAAGTATACAGTATTGGTGTAAAGAGCAATGAGAGTTGCCATTCCTTTTCAAATTATACTGGCCTATTTGGGTATATGACATCCTGTGATTAGAAATCTATTATTTTAAGATATTCTTTTTCTAGTATATTTTATCCCCTTATATTTTATTTCATTCATGATTTTATTTTGTTAGGCTGTATTATTACTTGTGGTTTCCATCTTATTCACTATTTATGTTTTAACACTAGGTCACACTCTGGAGAAGGAAATGGCAATCCACTCCAGTATTCTTGCCTGGAGAATCCCATGGACTGAGAAGCCTAGTAGGTTACAGTCCATGGGGTCGCAAAGAGTCGGACACGACTGAGCGACCTCACCTCACCTCACAGTCTATGAGGCTGCAAAAGAGTTGGACATGACTGAGTGATTGAACAGCAATGCAAAATGTTTTAACAGAAGTATCTTGAAATTAACCTGCATGGAGTCCCAGTGTACATGTTGAAAAATGGGAACAGAGATATTTTGGTAGCTGGGAATGGTGGGACCTAAAACACCTCCATTTAGACCTGGAACCCACAATATATAGTTTAGAAACCCAGGTTCGATCCCTGGATCATGAAGATCCCTTGGAGAAGAGAATAGCTACCCACTCCAGTATTCTTGCCTAGAGAATCCCATGGATGGAGGAGCTTGGCAGGCTACAGTCCATGGGTTGCAAAGAGTCAGACACAACTGAATGACTAACACTACTACTACTAAGGCGCAGAAGTCTTTTAGGTCTGTTTGTTTTTCTTTCTTGTCAAATAAGCATGTTTTTAAAAGTCTTATAGAATTTAAAGATACATAATAAAAGTAAGTTAAAAGTCAGTGAGAAAATGACTTATTTTTGCTGTCTTCCCTAGAAGACATTCCTTAAGCCTCTCATGCACACTCCTGGTCCCACTCCTCAGTAAAGAAACCACTTTCAATATTTTTAGCTATTGCTACTGATATTAATTCCACATTTTAAATGAAATGCTTGAATTGCCACTTCTTTTAGTTCTTAACTCTAGACATCATCTGTTGAGTTTCACTAGTGGACTAGTTAGCTTCTATATAACCATTGCTCCCAATCCTTTTTCACTCATCTTCCCAATATAGTCACAACAGAGTAATTTAATAGCTAGTATTTGTTTGAATTATTTTGGTTATTTATATACTCTGTGTTAGTCAGATGCTCTACTGTTTTTATATGTTTCATAACTCCTTGCTTTTCCTGGACTTAATAACTGCTTCAATTTTTCCATTAGCTTAGTTTTCAAATTACTTTTTAATTTTTTTTAATTAAATGAGCCTATTATTAATTAGATCCCAAATTCAAATAGCTCTGTTAACTCCTGTCAGTATAATTTTCCAAATGGTCAACTAAAGAAAACCTTCCATTTCTTGTGTTTCGCCTGCAGAGCCATCTCTTCTTTTTTCTGTCTATAGAGGATACTATTATGACCCATTGCATTGTTTTCTGGGGACATCTTTCACCATCCTTTTAGAGTTTCTCTCTACTGATAGCCTGTGTGTTGAATCTCCTATATACAGGATCTCATATCATTTCCTTTCTGAATTCATTTGATTTGCTGTATAGCTTCTTAGCAGTTTTATGTAGGATGCTCACAGAAATTAATTTAAAATCTGTGCATGTTTGGGAATGTTTTCATTCTGTCTGTTATTCAGTTGATAACTTGGCTGAGTATAGAATTTTAAGTTGAAAATTATTTCCCTCAGTCTTCTGCTATTACTTTATTGTCTTTTAACTGCTAATTAAAAGTCTGAATAGATTAGTTCTCCCCTGTGTAAAGATTTAAAATCCTCTCTTTATTTTTACTTATTTCTCATTTTGGGGAGCCAGTTCTCCCTGGGTCTTGGCATTTCTACAAATTTTACGAGCTAAGGCACTGATAGCCTGTTGTTCTGAACAATCTTTTCAAAGACATTTGTAGAGAAAACAGCCTTGGAAGATATAATGTTTCTTCAATGGAGGGCATATTTGGCTGTCATCCAGGATATTAAGGCAGAGTTTCGCTCTTATGCAAAGTTTTGGCAGGTTTTCTTGAAGCCCACTATGAAAGAATTGATTTTCCCAAGCTCAGGGTTTCTCAGCTGTGACACAAACCCACAGCATGTGCAGCATCCACCTGGATTGCTCTGTGTTGCCTCTGTGGGACTTAGGGAGCAAGGAGACCATATGAATATGAAACTCATCCTGCTTGTTGTTTGGTAATAAAGTCCTTTGTCTCTAATTGAGAAATTTTTAATCTTCTGCCAGACCTATGAAACTCTGGCAGGCTTGTTTGCTTAAAAATTGGATAAAATTTCAGACCCTTCTAGTTATTGATGGCGGTGCTTGGTTATGAAACTTTTAAATTTATTTTAGGGGCCCTCAGTGAGGTCTTTTGTGTTAATGTTCTCCAGAAATACAGAGCCAATAAGATAAACATATGCATATACATGTGTGAGTGTGATATAATGAATTGGCTAATGCTATTATAGAGGCTACAAAGTCCCAAGATCTGCAGTCAGCAAGCTGGAGACCCAGTAGAACTGATGTATAGTTCTAGTCCACTTTTGAAGGTCTGAGAACCAAGAGGGCTGATCATGTATATTCCAGTCCAAAGGCATTGGACTAAAGACCTGTGACTCTTTAGATTAGGGTCTTTTTGACAATTGCAGCCTTTTTGTTCTATTCAGGTCTCCAGTTGATTGGATGAGGTCCATTCACATTAAGGAGAATCATCTGCTGTACTTGGTCTACTGATTGAAATGTTAATTTCATCCAGAAACATCTTCATAGACACACCCAGAATAATATCTAGCCAAAAGTCTGAGCACCCTGTAACGCAATCAAGTTAACATAAAATTAACTGCCACAAATCCAACCCTTTTCAACTTGGCACCCAATGTGTCTTCTTAAATCATATTAATTCCCAAATAAAGATAATCATATGTTCATAATTCCATCTAACGCCTTCTTCAGAAGAGAGGGAAAGTCCATGAATAATGTTCATTTTTTGATGTCCTGTAAATTGAATACTATGATGTAAAGGAAGTACATTTTATATTTATGATAAGAGAATAAGAGAAGGAAGAAAACAAAGTTATCTGCTTAACATACACACACATATCCATAACAAAATAAGGAGAAAATACTCATGACAGTTAACAGTGCCCATTTCTATACCTGGTCATGTGGTTGTAGCTGGTATAGAAGAACCAGACTTCTTCTACCATCCATTCTACAGTCCTTTAGCAAGCACCTCAGTCACTCGTGGTTCTTTTTCTTGTGGGGTGACATGAATCTTCATTCCTGAAGGATCTGGGTCATTAGTAGTTCTGTCTAGATTGAGTTATAGTTTTCCATTAACATTAATCACAGAGCATGGTGATACCAAGAGAGGTCTTAATGGGCCTCCTGTACTCCATACATAATGGACATTACCTCCATTACTCTATTAGGGAATAGTAGTTCATTTCCCCTGTGGTAGTCCAGATTAATCACACCAGCTAGCCCTGTAGCTCCCTTCTCTGCCTCTTGTCCATCATTGTTAATATTTTGCATTGAGATGATTCAAATCTCAATGTTTAATCTTTATATCTCTTAGTTCAAATTCAGATTTTTATTGGCCATCAGTGAGCCAGTCTAGTCTCTTTCATCCTTCTCAGGTGCCACCAATGATGCAATTAGCAGTGCCTAGGGGCTTATATCATGTAGTATAGAGATGGCTGTAGTGGTTCACTCTGTTGGGTAAGAAGGCCTATTAGAGACAGGACCATAAATGGGAAGGCACCCCAAATGGTATCAGCTACTCAGATGTAGGAGTAGTTATCCTACATTGCATGAAGTTATTAGCATACTAGCAGAGAAGGCAATGGCAATCCACTCTAGTACTCTTGCTTGGGAATTCCCTTGGACGGAGGGGCCAGGTGGGCTACAGTCCACGGGGTCGCAAAGAATCAGACACGACTGAACAACTTCACTTTCACTTTTCACTTTCATTCATTGAAGGAAATGGCAACCCAATCCAGTGTTCTTGCCTGGAGAATCCCAGAGATGGGGGAGCCTGGTGGGCTGCCATCTATGGGGTGGCACAGAGTCAGACATGACTGACATGACATAGCAGCAGCAGAGATCTGTCTTCAGGACAGAGGATAAAGTAATTAATTTTAGTCACTGTAACTAAAGGTCAGGAACAAAACTACAAAATGTATACAGAAATGGTAGAAATATGTGTTTACACAACCAGAGGTATCATTAAGGGCAGGCAGGCTGTGTACAGTGCAACTCCAGGCACCACCATCTGCAACGATGTGGATGGTGCACCTCTGGTATTTTGAAAAGTGGTAACCTTAGTTTCCTCTTGGCATAAAGACTTATTCTACCATGAAATCACTTGTGTGGTATTTACAAATTTCCTACCACAAGGCTAGAAGGATCATGAACCAGGTTTTACCTTTTCCCATGTCTATGCGTGTGTGCTAAGTTGCTGCAGTTGTGTCAACTCTGCAACCCTATGGACCGTAACTGGCCAGGCTCCTCTGTCCATGGGATTCTCCAGGCAAGAATACTGGAGTGGGCTGCCATGCCCTCCTCCAAGGGATCTTCCCAATCCAGGGTTCAAACCCACATCTCTTAAGTCTCCTGCATTGGCAGGCAGGTTCTTTACTACTAGCGCTAGCTGGGAAGCCCTTTCCCATGTCTACCACCCATAAATGTGATGAAGCCACAAACAGAGCCTTAGGTAACCTAACAGGAAGAATGTCTTTAAGAGACACCAAAAAGCAATAGAACATAGACAAGAGGGTTCAAGACCTAGTCATTTGGAGAAAGCACAGTACATTTAAAATATCAGTTCTGAGCTTTCCTATGCATGATAAAATGCCTATCTGTTCACTACATACTGTCTCTGTGAAGGGAAGAAAATTCACAAAGATTTTTCAATGATGGTGGGCTGCCGTATATGGGGTCGCACAGAGTTGGACACGACTGAAGTGACTTAGCATAGCATAGCATATATATATATATATATATATATATATACACACACCTATCTATAAATACTTCTATATGTAACTATGTACATATATATAAAGATAAACATGAGTTTATACTTTGACTCCATCCCTACTTAATTATATTACCACATGGATTCTTCTAGCTTCTCCCCTTGTTTATCTGTAAATTTCCACTTTAGCAATAGCAAACCCTGGTCATCCTCCACTCATTTATTTATTCCATTATATATGTACACGTATTAGGATTGTTCATTCTTAGCTACTTGGAAATAGCTATGTAAAGCAGAATATATTGCTTATGATCAGTTCCTTTTACCTTTAGTCTTTGAGATGCTACTCATTTCCAGAGTTACCTCGGTCAGGATCTTTTCCTTCTACCCCCTTCAGTGAGGTAGTTTCATATATGTATAATATACTTAGGTCCTTGTGTCAGAGAATACGTTCCTTCCTAGGGTTCCCTAATCTACTAAATGATTTTTTTTTAATTTGCATACATTAAAGTTCATTCTTTTTGCTTTTAAGTTTTACGCTTTTGGCAGATCCATGTCATGGATCCAACATTATAGTACCATGTAGAATAATTTCACTGTTATTAAAAATTCCCTGTTTGTCATTTACTCACCCCTCTTCTTTTCTCCGAACTTCTGGGAGTTACTGGTCTCTTTACTTTTATCTTTAATTTTATCTTTTACAGAATTTAATATTATTGGAATCGTAACATATAGCCTTTTCAGACTGAAGAAATTTATTTTAATATTTATTATTTATATATTTTTTTGGTTGTACCTTGCATCACGTGGGATCTTAGTTCCAGGGAGTAAGCCTGCACCCTGTTCAATGGAAGCGTGAAGTCTTAACCACTGGACCACCAGGGAAGTCCCAAAGAAATTTATTTTTATTCTTCAGATTTTAAAAGTACACTTGTTTATTTGAATGTGTCAGATCTTTAGCTGTATCACACAGATTATCTAGTTATGATGTGAGGGCTTAATTGTTCCAGGGTATGTAGGATCCTAGTTCCCTGACCAGGGATTGAAACCATGTCACCTGCATTGCAATGTGCGTTCTTAACCACTGGACTAATAGGAAAGTCCCGTGCAAGCTTTTTTTTTTTTTCTGTTTTGATTTTCTTATTGAAGGATAATTGCTTTACAATGTTGTGCTGGTTTCTGCCATACATCAACATGAATCAGCCATAGGTAAAGGTACTTCGTACCTCAGGAAGACCTCATTTATCCCCAGTAATATGTTTTACTAAACTCTTTCAGTTATCAGAGACTGTTACAGACAATTGCTGTACTCGAAGCTCAGCGTTCTCAAGCAGTCCAGGACCTTGAAAGTTTAGGCAGACATCAGAGAGAAGCACTAAAAAATCCCATTGGATCTGTGGAAAAACTCCAGAAGAAGGCTGATATAGGGCTTCCATATCCACAGAGAGTTGTTCAATTGCCTGAGATTGTATGGGACCAATATACCAATAGCCTTGGAAACTTTGAAAGAGAATTTAAAAATCGTAAAAGGCATACTAGGAGAGTTAAGCTAGTTTTTGATAAAGTAGGTTTACCTGCTAGACCAAAAAGTCCTTTAGATCCTAGAAAGGACGGAGAGTCCCTTTCATACTCTATGTTGCCTTTGAGTGATGGTCCAGAGGGCTCAAACAGTCGTCCTCAGATGATAAGAGGACGCCTGTGTGATGATACCAAACCTGAAACATTTAACCAATTGTGGACCCTTGAAGAACAGAAAAAGCTTGAACAGCTACTCCTGAAATACCCTCCTGAAGAAGTAGAATCTCGACGTTCACAGAAGATAGCGGATGAACTGGGCAACCGGACAGCAAAACAGGTTGCCAGCCGAGTGCAGAAGTATTTCATAAAACTAACTAAAGCTGGGATTCCAGTCCCAGGCAGAACACCAAACTTATACATATACTCCAAAAAGTCTTCAACAAGCAGACGACAACACCCCCTTACCAAGCATCTCTTTAAACCTTCCACTTTCATGACTTCCCATGAACCACCAGTGTATATGGATGAAGACGATGACCGATCCTGTTTTCATAGCCATATGAACACTGCTGTTGAGGAGGCATCAGATGAAGAAAGTATTCCTGTCACGTATAGGAATTTACCTGAATATAAGGAACTATTACAGTTTAAAAAGTTAAAAAAACAAAAACTTCAGCAAAGGCAAGCTGAAAGTGGATTTGTGCAGCATGTAGGATTCAAGTGTGATAACTGTGGCATAGAACCTATCCAGGGTGTTCGGTGGCATTGCCAGATTGTCCTCCAGAAATGTCTTTGGATTTCTGTGATTCTTGTTCAGACTGCCTTCATGAAACAGACATTCACAAGGAAGATCACCAACTAGAACCTGTTTATCGGTCAGAGACATTCTTAGACAGAGACTACTGTGTGTCCCAGGGCACCAGTTATAATTACCTTGATCCAAACTACTTTCCAGCAAACAGATGACATGGAAGAGAACATCATACACTAGTCCTCTTCCACACATAGCAATGGTATCGTTGTGAATTATGTGCACAGTTTGGAAAGATTCTCTGCTTTCCCTGAAATGACACTCACAGCATGACAGCTTCCTGAGTGTTCTCGTCAAGTCCAGCTCTGCACCATTGTGGCTCTAGATCACTGTTCAGCAGCTGAACATTCCTGGTGAGCGAAGGGTTTCCCTGGTGAAATTCTCACCACCACCTTAAAGCCTTGTAGGTGGTGATCTTAAATGGGGGAGATGGAAACGAGAGCAGATTTAAAGAGAGTAAATTCCAAAGGTTTCAAAGAACTTGGTCATAACTATGCTAATGAGAAGACAAAGTATTTATATTAAAACCGTTTAGTAGCTTTCAGTTTTGTGAAAATAGTTTCCAGCACAGAAACTGACTTCTTTAGACAAAGTTTTAACCAATGATGGTGTTTGCATCTAGGATATATACCCTTTAAAAGAACTCACTGTCCCAGTGGTGGCCCCTGATGGCCTTTAGTAAATTGGAGCTGCTTAACCATATTGATGTCTAATTTCTTTTAACCAGAATGAACTGTCCTTATTACCAACAGTGAAGCACTACAGGAGGCAGCTGTGGCATTGCTTCCTTAACCAGCTCATGGTGTGTGAATGTTATAAAATTGTCACTCAGATATATTTTTTAAATGTAATGTTATATAAGATGACCATGTGATGTGTACAAACTATGGTGAAAAGTGCCAGTGGTGGTAACTGTGTGAAGTCTCTAATTCACAATATTCATTTCTTTAAAATACACAGCCTTCTGCCTCTGTATTTGGAGTGTCAGTGCAACTCATTGAAGAAAACTGCCTAATATAAAAATCATATATATGATAATAATTTCCCTCTTTTGTAGTCTGCACAAGATCCATAAAAGATTGTATTTTTATTACTATTTAAACAAGTGATTAAATTTAGTCTGTGCAGTGAGCAAGAGTTCACATGCATTCTTTTATACTGCTGGATTTTGTTGTGCATCATTTAAAACATTTTGTATGTTTCTTCTTATCTGTGTATACAGTATGTTCTTGAATAATGTTCATTTGTCAGGAGAACTGTGAGAAATAAACTATGCGGATACTGTCTGTTTATATTATAGAAAAAAAAAAAGATTTTTCAATGACTGATAATTTTAGTAAAATTATTGACACTTGAGGAGGTCTGTTTTAGCTTGTCAGACAATCAGAGGGTAAGGTCTACATGCAGGAACAGCCCAGTCAGCTCTGACAGTCCTCTTGAAATTTGTCACGGGGTGGTCTGACCAGCATCATCTTGATTGTTTTAGGTACAGTTAATCCTCAGTCACAGAGTTGGTTTGTTTCCATTTCCTTGAGGCCAGTTCTTGGATTTGTGGCCACTTATGTCATGGCTACAATCTGGTCATTGTGTAGTTAACTTCTTCCACATGACAGGAATCTATTTCCCACAGTTCTGGAAGCTGGAAATCCAAGATGAAGGTGTCAGCAAGGTAGATTTCATTCTAAGGCCTCTTCTCTTTGCTTTCAGGCAGCCGCCATCCAGCTCTGTGCTCACATACCATCTCCTTTATGTAAGTGTGAATAGTGATGGTCTTTATCTTTTGGTCCCCTGGATCAGTTAGCATCAGCGTCACCTGGGAACTTAGATATCCAGATTCTCAGACTGGCAAAAGTTTGAGAAATGCTGTATCAGAATCACCTGATGGACTGTTAAAATACAGCTTCTCCCCATCCCCCACTCACCCTCTCTACTCCAGACCTGATTTAGCAGGTCTGGAGTGAGGCTTGGGAATGTGCTATTATTGGAGAGAAAGTTTTCTTAAAAATAGTTTCCACCCCAAGATTGGTAAATGTATTAGGAAAAGTTTTTTTGGACTAGTGAAACAGCATATGTTTCATATAATCCCTAAGAGGACAATTTCCAGACAGTTGGATTGTCTACATCAAAATACAAAGTTCTAACTTTGGCAAGAGTTCCCATTTCTAATGTTATTTGCTTTGGGACTGTGAAGTCTTCAGAAATCTTTGATAAAACATTAACACAGAAAAACTTCAAGAGCTCACAGAGTTTGTTTCAAATTTAGCAGAAAAATAAGACCCTGTGTATTACCCATGTAAATAGTCACTGTTAACTGAATTTGAAAAGTGGTTTCTAATGAGTATAAAATCAAGTTCATATTTCAGTGTCATTTGAGAATCTTCTTCCAGTATCCTAGAAAAAAAGGAAATTAAAGAATGGTCCACACACTTCTTATAATTTTTTTTCTCATTTTTTGGTAGTATAATACTGTTCCTAGGCCCAGCAATGGCTATCTGTATGCATTAGAGGACTGTGTGGTTACCAGCGCAGATGCACCGAGCCAGTGAAATGACTTTGGAAAAACAGTGATATGTTAGGAACTGGGTATCACCACCCCATCCATTAGGAGGGCTTCCCTTGTAGCTCAGTTGGTAAAGAATCTGTCTGCAATGCAGGAGTAGTGTGTTCGATTCCTGAGTTGGGACGATCCCCTGGAGAAGGAAATGGCAACCCATTCCAGTATTTGCCTGGAGATTCCCATGGACAGAGGAGCTTGGCAGGCTGCTGTCAATGAGTTTGCAAGAGTTGGACATGACTTAGCGACTAAACCACCACCACTAATATCACAGTAGATACAAGAGTTATGTTTTGTTGTCTTTGAGAGCAGCCATGATAGACTGGTTCCATATTGGGAAAGGAGTACGTCAAGGCTGTATATTGTCACCCTGCTTATTTAACTTATATGCAGAGTCCATCATGAGAAATGCTGGGCTGGAAGAAGCACAAGCTGTAATCAAGTTTGCTGGGAGAAATATCAATAACCCCAAAATGCAGATGACCACACACTTAGGGCAGAAAGTGAAGAAGAACTAAAGAGCCTCTTGATGAAAGTGAAAGAGGAGTGAAAAAGTTGGCTTAAAGCTCAATATTCAGAAAACTAATATCTGGTTCCATCACTTTATGGCAAATAGATGGGGAAATAGTGAGAGACTTTATTTTGGGGGGCTCCAAAATCACTGCAGATGGTGACTGCAGTCACAAAATTAAAAGACGCTTGCTCCTTGGAAGAAAAGTTATGACCAACCTAGACAGCATATTAAAAAGCAGAGACGTTACTTTGCTAACAAAGGTCAGTCTAGTCAAAGCTATGGTTTTTCCAGTAGTCAGGTATGGATGTGAGAGTTGGACTATAAAGAAAGCTGAGTACTGAATAACTGATGATTTTAAATTGTGATGATGGAGAAGACTCTTGAGAGTCCCTTGGAGCACAAGGAGATCCAACCACTCCATCCTAGAGGAAATTAGTCCTGAATATTCATTGGAAGGACTGATGTTGAAGTTGAAACTCCAATACTTTGGCCACCTGATGTGAAGAGCTGACTCATTTGAAAAGACCCTAACGCTGGGAAAGATTGAAAGTGGGAGGAGAGGGGATGACAGAGGATGACAGGGGATGGTTGGATGGCATCACTGACTCAAGCGACATGAGTTTGAGTAAACTCCAGGAGTAGGTGATGAACAGGGAAGCCTGGCATGCTTCAGTTCATGGGGTCGCAAAGACTCGTACATGACTGAATGACTGAACTGAACTGATGATAGACATTTCCCTCCCTTTCATAACTTAATTACTGTCACTGCACATTATTATCAGCCATTACCACAGATTCCAGAATGTGGAAAGTCATTGGAGCTGGAGCAAAGGAGCCAAGTGAAACACCCGTAAGGGATTTCAAGTGATACAGTTTAGATGCAGATGATGACACGAAGAAGCATTGGTTTCTTCCTCTGGCTCGGTACAATACTCTGTCAGCATCTGCCTTGTGACATTCATTGGCCCCGCTCTCTCAGAGATGCTTTACTCATTCACACATATGGTCATTCAACAAACACTTGTGCCTGATAAATATTTACTAAAGAAAAATGATCAATGTCTGTTAGCAACAGTTTTTGGAGCAGATGCTGTTTTCGGAACTTGGTAGTCATCACACAGATGACAAGAGTATAACACATTTCTGGGCTAACACCTGTTAATTGTATGATTTTTCTCAAATACTGAAGGAGATTTCTTGTATAATATTTTACATTACTCTATCCCCAAGCCTGGGATTAGAACAGAAAGCAATGATCCCCGCCAAGGAAGAAACAGAAACCTGTGCTGAGGGACTTGACCAAGGTCTCAGGGCTAATAAGCAGTGGGGTGGGCAAGAATATGTAGGTTTTTCATTCTGAAGTTCAGCAATTAAGTTAAAGCACATAACAAAAGCAATGCTGTTAGGATTCATCTTCCCTTTCTAGAATACTAGGGCAAACATTTTCCTTTTTCATTTGGCAAATGAGAACAGATTATTTTTAATCAATTCCTTTCTCAAGATACAACTGGCTGCAGAATTAAGGACAGAGGTGAAAAAGTGGTACCTTGATTCCCAAAATTCAGGTATATTCCAGGCTTTGGGGTCCCTGGTGTTTGGTACAATGGTTAGGGAACTGTAACTATTCAATGGAGGTTCCTCTCACGTCCTATCTGCTTTCTTTTCTAGTCTCAGCTGCTCTGACCCTGGCCAGGGCAACCTACCAAGAAGGTGTAATTTCTATAAAACAATGTGTCCTTTTGTAAAACTAGCTTTGAAGGCTTCTCCTCCTTCTGTATATGCTGAAAAATGTCTGTTTCTAGCTGGAAGGGGGCTGCATAAAATGCCTTATAAAAAGAGGGGCACAGTCTACATCCTATCTGGGGTACAGCTGTTGGTTTTGCTGCAGGGGAATTTGAGAAGTTTCCTTAAGATTCCTCAAATTCCATAGCTGGTTTTATATAAGCTAAAGTAAAACTAGACAAACAGAGAAAGTGTATTCAATTTTAGCTCAGACTATAAAAAAAACAAAAATAAACAGAACATGATTCAAGCTTTCCCTTGAGGTGCCTACAAGTCTTGCACAAAGTATGTTGGAATAAATAAAGTCATATTTGTGCCTGGTGATGTAGCTAGCTTATATTTCTAAACATTTTGTGTATAAAGATTGTAGGAGATATTATATGCTTACTTTTAAGAAGCTTTATTTTTAACATTGTATTTACTGATCATGAAGCATGCTAGACATTAAAGTCTTATTTTTAGCAAAATAAAATAAAATAAAATAAAAATGAAGCCCCTAACTGTTTACTCTGCCACAGATCACTCTTCACATATCCTGAATAGCTCTATGCAAGGCACCCCTTTCAAGGCAGACAGTGCTCTCGTGTTTTTGGTCAGGGCCAGGAACATAAATTTCTCTGCTTAGTTTAAGCAAAAATAGGCTTGTTACAGGGCTATAACCAGTTTACAGAATTGTTAGGAAGGTTTAAAAGTGAGCCTCAACAAATTGCCTGAAGAGCCCAAAGGCTGATGAGAAATTACAGAATTGATAGGCTCCTGGTTTCAAAACCAAGTGTCCCTGTCACAACCAGAAGGCCCCTGTGGTCAGGAAGCCCCAGAAGCAAAACAGACATCTTCAGGAACTGTTTGCCAGCCGAACCAGCTGAAACAGCAGAATGTCAGCCTCCACCTCCTTGCTGTTGTTGATGTTCAGTCGTTAAGTCATGTCCGACTCTTTGTGACCCCACGGACTGCACCATTCAAGGGTCCTCTGTCCTCCACTCTTGCCCAGAGTTTGTTCAAACTCATGTCTGTTGAGTCAGTGATGCTGTCCAGTCATCTCATCCTCTGCTGCCTTCTTCTTCTTTGTCCTCCATCTTTCCTAGCATCTGGGTCTTTTCTAATGAGTCAGCTCTTACATCGGGTGCCTAAAGTATTAGAGCTTCATCTTTAGCACCAGTCCTTCCAAGGAATATTCAGGGTTGATTTCCTTTAGGGCAGGCAGGTTTGACCTCCTTGCTGTCCAAGGGACTCTTAAGAGTCCCTGCAGCACCACAATTCAAAAGCGTCAATTCTTTGGCACCCAGCCTTCTTTATGGTCCAATTTTCACATGACTACTGGAAAAACCATAGCTCTGACTATAAGGACCTTTGTCTTTTGTGGCTGCAGTCACTGTCTGCAGTGATTTTGGAGGCCAAGAAAATAAAATCTGCCACTGTTTCCATTTTTTCCTATCTATTTGCCATGAAGTGATGGGTCTGGGTGCCATGATCTTAGTTTTTTGAATGTTGAGTTTCAAGCCAGCTTATCTTACTGCCTTCCAAATGTCATGAAATTCCATCTGACAGAGTTGCCTCAATCAGATCCAGAGCCCAAGATGCAAAGGAGTCTAGGGAAATGTGATTTTTGCCTTTAAGCTTTCTAGCACTGAACTCAGTATTATCCATCACACTTTCCCTATCTGCTTGCTTAGTATGGGCATATGAGATTGTTTGCTTTCTGCAACCACAAAACTTCAATGAAGTTTCTTGTGGACTGTGTGATATTTTCTCTGGGATGCATCCAGGAGCAGGATAGCATGGTTAAAGGGTATATGCACACTTTTGTTTTTTTGGCTAAGTACTACCAGAATGTCACTCTAGAATGGTTCCGCTAGTCTAACTTTCAAAAGTTTAACATATAAATAACTACATTTATACATACTATCATCATAAGATATGAATAGTTTCTACTTTCAAGGAGAAGCCTATTTACATTTAAAAGCAGACAGCAGATTTTTAAGTATTAGGTCTGAAACAGTAGGCTAACAATAGTTTCTTGAAATTTTATTTTCTTTCATAAAAATGGGCAGTAGAGACAGCACCAGAGGCTCTTGTGTCTGAAGAATCTTAGAACCTCAGATCAAAGCCTGCCTGTGAGACATTAGTTAAGCTCATTAACTTTCTTTCAGCCTAATTTCTTTGAATATCAGTAAAATGGTATTGGAGAAGGAAATGGCAACCCACTCCAGTGTTCTTGCCTGGAGAATCCCAGAGACGGGGAAGCCTGGTGGGCTGCCGCTTATGGGTCGCACAGAGTCGGACACGACTGAAGCGACTTAGCAGCAGTAGCAGCAAAATGGTGGTAATGATACTAAGGATATTGTTGAAGGATTGGAGTTCATGGATAAGAAGGAATCAAGACAATGCCTGGCAGGTAGCCCTTGGGCAAGAAATGTCAGTTATTCTTATTCTGATGATCACCCACAGGCTTATCCCTACAATAGCTGGTTTACATTTCCTGGATGAATGAATTTCAGAGCAAACAGAGACCTAGACTGTTGACCACAATAGCTATTTCTTCTGGCTGGGTCCTTCTCAGGGCTGGAAGAGTTACAGAAATAAAGATACGGTTTTCCTGGTTGCTCTCTTGAGGGACTCAGAATGTAAAGGTGGGTGACAGCGGAGAAACGCTTGAAAAGGAGAGCGGAAGGTGTCAGCAGCCCTGGAGTGCAGGCTTCCGCTCTCGAGTGGGAGGTTCTGGGTTGCAAGTAGTGCCAGCCTTCCCATCACACTGTTTCACTCACAGATCTGAGCCAGAGCAGGTTAACTTCTGTCTAGGTTAGGGGCTGATCTCTATCCTCCATAGCAACCTAAATTCCTGTTCCTTTGAAACATAGCTTATCATATTGTACTCTACTCTTTCACTTATGAGAGACTGAATAGATTTATTCAGTTATATGGCCATGACCATGTTTGTTCTTCCTTTCTGGAAGGTTTTCGAACTTCGGATGACATTTTATTTGAATGATTTCTGTCAGTTCAGGGGCAGTCAGCAGGTAGACATAGATCAGTTATTTGAAAAGAGTGAATTTAATATAGAGAATCATGAACCAGTTATAGTGTATAGTTGCTAACTAGGTAACTGAAAAGGCAGAAAGAGACTAATGAAGTACCTCAGAGGTAGCAAATCTGGGGAGCAACAGCTCTCACCCTTAACTGAATTGAAGTGAAGTTGTGAAGTTTAAGTCGCTCAGTCGTGTCCGACTCTTTGCGACCCCGTGGACTGTAACCTACTAGGCTTCTCAGTCTATGGGATTCTCCAGGCAGAATACTGGAGTGGATTGCCATTTCCTTCTCCAGAGGATCTTCCCAACCCAGGGATCGAACCCGGGTCTCCTGCATTGGAGGCAGATGCTTTAAGCTCTGAGCCACCAGGGAAGCCCCACCCTTAACTGAAGCTGAGGGTAAAAGGCCAGGCTAGAAATTACTAAAAGGCAGAGGCACAGAGGTGTCATTCAGGCCCTGGAAGGGGGCTGCACAGGTGGTACTAAAGCCAGGGTGCAGTGAGGCTGGCCCTGACGGCATCAGAAAAACGGCAAACCATGTTCAGCTGCTGGGGTAGTGCCGGAAGGAACTGCCAGGCCAGGCGAGGAATGCTGCTGGGGATATAGAGGAACTGCAAGTTTACCAAAAGCTATGGAGAGCCAGGAGGAGCAAGCACTACTTCCTCCTCCGGCTGATGTGCTGTCTCTGCTGCTGCTAAGTCGCTTCAGTCATGTCCGACTCTGTGCGACCCCATAGACGGCAGCCCACCAGGCTCCCCCGTCCCTGGGATTCTCCAGGCAAGAACACTGGAGTGGGTTGCCATTTCCTGCTCCAATGGACTCTAGTGCCTCCTATTGACAGGGTCTAATGATGTGTGTGTGTGTGTGTGAGTCACTTAGTTGTAACTGAGTCTTTGTGACCCCAGGACCCCATCAAGCTCCTCTGGATTCTATCCACAAGATTCTGGGAGGCCCTTAAGTCAAACAGAGCCAGCAGGAAAAGAAGAAATTGGATTTACAGAGTCTCAGTCCCCATTGGCCTCAAACAGAATATAAAAGGGTGAGTTTGGAGCTGAGAGACAATAGCATAGTAATTGACACATTTCTTAAAATGCTTTATGTTACATTAAAAAAATTAGGGCACATATCCAATGTCCATTCACAGATGAAAGAATAAACAAAATGTGGTATATATATATATTCAGGAGAACATTATTCAGCCTTTTCTTGAAAAAGGGAAATCCTGTCACATGCTACCACATGTTGTTGTTTTTGTTGTAAGTCATGTTCGACTCTTTTGCAACCTAGGGGCTGTAGCCTGCCAGGCTCTTCTGTTCATGAAAATTTTCAGGCAAGAATAGGAGTAGGTTGCCATTTCCTTCTCCTGGGGGTCTTCCCGACCCAGGGATTGAATTGTGTCTCCTGCATTGCAGGCAGATTCTTTACTGGTGAGCCACTAGGGACGCCCAACCTGGATGCTACAACTTGGATGATGCTAAATGAAATGAGTTGGTCACAAGAGGACAAACACTGTGTGATTCCACTTATATGAAGTATCTGAATTAGTCAAGCATAGAAGCAGAAAGGGAGAAGGCAATGGCACCCCACTCCAGTACTCTTGCCTGGAAAATCCCATGGACCGAGGAGCTTGGAAGGCTGTAGTCCATGGGGTCCTGAGGGTTGGACACGACTGAGCGACTTCATTTTCACTTTTCGCCTTCACAAATTGGAGAGGGAAATGGCATCCCACTCCAGTGTTCTTGCCTGGAGAATCCCAGGGACGGAGGAGCCTGCCTGGTGGGCTGCCGTCTATGGGGTCGCACAGAGTCGGACATGACTGAAGCGACTTAGCAGCAGCAGCAGCAGCAGAAGCAGAAAGAATGATGGTTGCTGGGAATTGGGTGGTGGGAGGAAGTTGGGAGCTGCTGTTTAATGGATATAGAGTTTCAGTTTTACAAAGATGAAAGGTTCTGGAGATTAGTAATGAGAATACCCTTAACATTGTGTGCATGCTAAGTCGCTTTAGTTGTGTCTGACTCTGCAACCCTATGGACTGCAGTCTGCCAGGCTCCTCTGTCCATAGAATTCTCCAAGCAAGAATACTGGAGTGCATTGTCATGCTCTCTTCCAGGTGATCTTCCTGACCCAGGGATCAACCCTGCATCCCCTCCAGCTCCTGCTTTGGCTGGTGGGTTCTTTAGTGCCACCGGGGAAGCCCACCCTTCAGTTCAGTTCAGTCGTGCAATTGTGTCCGACTCTTTGCGACCCCATGAATCGCAGCAAGCCAGGCTTCCCTGTCCATCACCAACTCCCGGAGTTCACTCAG
>SJXQ01005558.1:0-48284 GCA_006408695.1 Aepyceros melampus | reverse complement strand
TCAATAAAGCAGAAATAGATGTTTTTCTGGAACTCTCTTGCTTTTTCCATGATCCAGCGGATGTTGGCAATTTGATCTCTGGTTCCTCTGCCTTTTCTAAAACCAGCTTGAACATCAGGGAGTTCACGGTTCACATATTGCTGAAGTCTGGCTTGGAGAATTTTGAGCATTACTTTACTAGCATGTGAGATGAGTGCAATTGTTCGGTAGTTGGAGCATTCTTTGGCATTGCCTTTCTTTGGAATTGGGATGAAAACTGACCTTTACCAGTCCTGTGGCCACTGCTGAGTTTTCCAGATTTGCTGGCAAATTGAGTGCAGCACTTTCACAGCATCATCTTTCAGGATTTGAAACAGCTCAACGGGCATTCCATCACCTCCACTAGCTTTGTTCGTAGTGATGCTTTCTAAGGCCCACTTGACTTCACATTCCAAGATGTCTGGCTCTAGATTAGTCAACACATCAAGATGCTTATTCCTTGGGAGGAAAGTTATGACCAAACTAGACAGCATATTAAAAAGCAGAGACATTACTTTGTCAACAAAGGTCCGTCTATCAAGGCTATGGTTTTTCCAGTGGTCATGTATGGATGTGAGAGCTGGACCATAAAGAAAGCTGAGCACTGAAGAACTGATGGTTTTGAACCGTGGTGTTGGAGAAGACTCTTGAGAGTCCCTTGGACTGCAAGGACATCCAACCAGTTAATCCTAGAGGAGATCAGTCCTGGGTGTTCATTGGAAGGACTGATGTTGAAGCCAAAACTCCAATACTTTGGCCACTTTATGTGAAGAGCTGACTCATTTGAAAAGATCCTGATGTTGGGAAAGATTGAGGGCAGGAGGAGAAGGGGATGACAAAGGATGAGACGGTTGGATGGCATCACCGACTCAATGGTCATGAGTTTGAGTGAACTCCAGGACTGGCGATGGACAGGGAGGCCTGGCATGCTGCGGTTCATGGGGTTGCAAAGAGTCGGCCACAACTGAGCAACTGAACTGAACTTGAGATGCTTGAAAATGATAATACATATTTGAAATATTTTGGTACTAAAAGAGAAATGATTCTGTTTTTGCAATGCTACTCCTGAGTTTATCTGATTTCTTAACTTGTGAAATCAAAAACTATTTTTAGCTCTGCTAACTTGCCTGGTTTTGGCATAAAGCTATGCGTTGTTCCCAGGGCAGCACAACTTCTCTGGGCATATGCATGTGTAAAACATTTTTCATTTTTTTTATTATAAAAGAAATTTACAGAAGACTAGCTTACTAGCTTTACCTATTAAGCAGGTAATTGTTGCACAGTAAGAAAATTTTGGCATATCTAATCATTATGAGTTGCTTTAACGAATGAATTCCAATTGCATTCCCCAACATTAATAGATGTAAAACACTCTAAGAAGATTGATTTTGAGTCAGTCATGCCAAAGTAACTAACAATGAAAAAATTAAATTTCAATAGAAAATTGACTACATAGGGAAAGGCACTGGACAGGATCTTGATCCTAGATTACTAGCCGGTTTTTAGAGGCTCGTTTTTAAAACCTCCCTAGAACCTCAAAAATAATGTCTGCTACATGGTCCCATATTCTGCCAAGGTTTTTGTTTTTATTTGCTAAACTCATATCTTTTAGTACAGCTGTCAAGTTTCCCAGAAGTGATGTAATAGGCACAAATGATTAAATTGCTTTTACCACATCTGCCACCTTCATCTACACTTGCTTTGCTTCATCTTAGAAAGGAAAAAAAAAAGAAAAAAAGAAAAAATATTTTGTTTATGAATTGCTTGTGGTGCAAAATCTTATTTTACAACCAGCATTGCCTAACCAACATTGCTACCCACTGACAATTTCATAAGTCCCTGTGTTCTGTGCTATAAAGATGTCATCAGCTCAGTTGTCTGAAGGTGTTCATTTCATCTACCTTTAGCCTCTTTCAAGCTTCCCTCTAACCTTTCTTTGCGGCCTTCTCAGCAGCTGTGAACTGTCTTGGGCAAAAATATACTGACCTGCAGAGTTGACTGTTCTGTTTCTACATGGCAATCTCTCCCTCTGCCTATACTCACCTAGAAACTTTCCTTTAAAAGCACTTGCCCACTGGTTGTCAAGAAGCAAAGCAAACTTCCCTACACACACACACACACACCTGGATCTTCAGAGAAGACCCCTCCTTCTCCCGCCAGCCTCCTCCCTCCTTGGGATTCTCCAGGCAAGAATACTGGAGTAGGTTACCATTTCCTTCTCCAGGGGATCTTCCCGACCCAGGGATTGAACCTGGGTCTCCCGCATTGGAGGCAGACGCTTTAACCTCTGAGCCACCACGTAAGCCCCCGTCTGCCTATACCCACCTAGAAACTTCCCTTTAAAAGTACTTGCCCGTCAGAGAAGCAAAGCAAACTTCCCTACATACACACACAGACACACACACACACAGACACACACACACACTCTACTGGATCTTAAGAGAAGCAAAGCAAGCTTTCCTACACACACAATTGGATCTTCAGAGAAGCACAGCTTCCTTTTCTGTTTGTCTTTCCCTCACATGCACTTCAAACCTAACTGAAGGCTTTTCTGTGGGTTCATTATTTGAGCATCAAAACATTGTTTTTAGTAGGGTATCCGTTCATTCAATAAATATTGATCATCTACTGTGTGCCAAGCACTGGAGATACAGCAGGGAACAAAACCGGAAAAAAAAATTCAGCGCTTCTGAATTTTCATTTTAACGAGGAGACAGACATGCAGTAAAGGAAGCGAGACAGATCGCAGAGCGTTAAATAGGTGAAGTGCTTCCCTGCTGGCTCAGACGGTAAAGCGTTTGCGTGCAGTGCGGGAGACCCGGGTTCGTTCCCTGGGTTGGGAAGATCCCGTGGAGAAGGAAATAACAACCCACTCCAGTACCCTTGCCTGGAAAATTCCATGGGCTGAGGAGACTGGTGGGCTACAGTCCATGGGGTTGCAAAGAGTCGGACACGACTGAGCGACTTCACTCACTCTAGGTTAGGTGAACAGAGGAATTTGGGCTTTTACTTTTGGTAAAATGGAAAACGAGCAAAAGGTTTGGAATAGAGGGCTTTTTAATATTCCATTTTACAGGTTAGGAAGGTAAGTGACTGGTTCGCAGTAGTGTACTTTGTATGTAAGGACATGCTTTGTACAATTCTATGGATGAATTGCAATTTAGGTCGAGGGTGAGGGGGAGGATTAACAGAAAGTAGGCGTTGATTTGGGGTCACTTGTTCAGATATTCTAAGGGGCAGAAATGAGGGACAGGACAAATGATGAATCCAAAAGGAACCAAACTGTTTACACCGAAATACAATTTAATAGAAACATAAACACAGAAGCAACAAGGAGTACCAGGGGCACTAGTCAAACACCTGCCACCAAAAAGCAAGCGAACCTCGAGGCAAACTGTGCCCTGAGCCGACTCCGAGGCTGGGAATTGGGCCCTTGTAAGAGCCCCAGCCCTGATCTGGGCCCGCCCCAAGCGTGACCACGCCCTTGGCCACGCCCTGCCCTACGGCTCGACGCTCGGATTGGCCACGGCGGAGGCGGTGGCCGCGGTGCCCGGAAGTGTAGCTGACGTGTCCCGGCCGCGCTCGGAATTGTGGGCGAGTCGGCTAATGGCGTCGGCGAGTCTGGGGGTTTTGAGCAGACAGCGCTGAAGCTTCTCTCCAGCTTGGCTGGTGACAACCGGTGTAAGCCGAGTCTGCGTCAGCGGGAGGGACCTGCCCGCCTGGTGGGCTCCTCCGCCAGTCGGCGGAGCGTAGCAGGGCGGGGCGACTGCGGGGGCCCCTAAGATAAGAGCGGGGGCAGTTGCGAGGAGGCCGCGGGGGGCTCTCGGGCTCCCTGCCCAGGCCGGGCCGAGCCCCCGTGGAGCCCTAAGGGCCAACAGCCCTAGGGCCGGAGGCACCTGAAGGGAGCTGTCTGTCGCCCCAAGGAACTGACAAGTGCCAGAGTTGGTTTGCGCTTCTCAGAAATTGGCACGGGGCTTGGTGGATCATGTCTGGCACCAACAGCCCCGAGGCGGTTAAGAAGCTGCTGGAGAATATGCAGAGCGATTTGCGGGCCCTGTCCTTGGAATGCAAGAAGAAATTCCCACCAGTCAAGGAGGTAAGTTCCGGGCGACTTTGGGAGAAAGCACGTGAGCATAGCCGATCCTGTTTAGACCCAGTCTTTCAGTCCCATCCAACAGTCCTGTCTAATTCTCCTTTGGCCCTCACCTTTCCAGATTTGCGAACCGGTGGGTTGTTTCACGAGCGGTTTTATAGTTTTCTTTTGGCAAGTCTAAGGCGCTTTGATTTTCGCTACTGTTCTGTCCAGATTTAGCACCGAAGTTCACGCAGTGAGCCGATTCAGCGAATTCAGCTAAGTGTATGGTATCCTTCTCTTTTCTGGCCTTTTTCAAACACGAAACTGGTTAAGCCAGATTCAGAAATTTAGGTTCGTTGCTTCTAAAAACTAATCATCATAGTTGTGGTACAACGTGTGCTCTTCAGCTTTCTGGTATAAAGAAAGCGGAGTCGCTCAGTCGTGTCCGACTCTTTGCAACCCAAGGACTGTAGCCTACCAGGCTCCTCTGTCCATGGGATTTTCCAGGCAAGAGTACTGGAGTGGGTTGCTATTTATATGTCACTCAATTGAAAGTAGCTTTTTTTCCTTCTTGGTAAGTGTCATGCAGTTTTACTCTTCATTAGTATCATGAAGTACTAATGAATTATCCGGAAACACTTGACTTACGACAGGCAGTGAAGAGCCACAATGACTATGTTAAGCCTTGTTATGAGCAGCAGTGTGCTGAGAAGTTTGGGCTTAGAGTCAGATAGAGTACACCTGAATTTAAGTGCTCGCGAGACATCTTTGTAACCATTTTCAGCTTCAGTTTTCTTTCAGATGTAAAATAGAGTTAAAGAATGGGTTTATTAGATTATGATAAGAAAGCTTTCGGGGGAAAAGCATATTGTTAAAAAGGCTCAAGTTAATAATATATGAAATTATTAACTTTAGTCACTGGCTTTTTCTCTTAAGATGCCATTTTATGTCTCTTAAACTTTTTAAAGATGTTACTCAATTTCTTTTCCCATTTCTGAAATAAGATAGTTAAAGCAGTTAACTGTTAAAGCAGTTATTTTACACTTATTCCTATTTAATGTAGTTTGGTATATACTGCAATTTCATAATTAGAACTTGCCCAATAAAGTTTGAATTTTAGGAACCTTAGGAACCTTAATTTTTCTGTACTTTGGTCTCATTATTCTCCAACAAACTCCATTTAGTAATTTTTTAATAAAGTAAGAAAATACTACCTACCCAATGATGAAAACCAGATGTGCCACTTTTAGAAAGATGAATATTATGACAAGTTTTATTTCAGATAGTCAATAGTTTGTTTTAATATCTATTTTCATTATTTTCTCTATGTGATCTGTTCAAAGTTATAAATACGAGTTTTAAAGAATACGACTCTTTTAAGTATTTTTAAAGAAATAGGCTATTCTGATTACAAGGAAATGCTCTCATTTAAAAATGTCAAATCCTGTTTGTAATTTTAACAATAATTTATAGAACTGGCCATTCCCAGTTCTTATAATAACATATAGAAGTAGTGATTCCTCTGTAATCATAAGCCTTTGTGGGCTAGCTTGGAGATTGAATTGCCATTTATTACATTATTTCTGTTGGAAAATGCATTCAGAGCTCCACATGATAATTTACAAAGTTCTGAAACTCAGTGCATTTCTAACCTAGGAACTTTCAGTAAATCTCATTAGCTTTTTTACTTGAACCTGGACTAAAAAGGTATTTAGTAATTGCACCTACTCTGTGAGGTTATCACAAAAGTAATTTTTGATGTGATTATCTCTGATACATAATTTTGTATATAGTACATGCTTCATGGATGCAAGAACTTTGACTCCTTAACCTGTGGCACTTCTAATGAGCTTCAGTCAGTTCAGTCCAGTTGCTCAGTTGTGTCCTTAGGACAGTTCTTTAGGAATTGAAAAATAACTTTAATTGTGTCACAAGTGTGAAACAAGACTGAAGTAATTAGCCTAATGGTGATGGTTTTTTAGGAGCGAGGCTTGACTTTCCAGAAATATTTTGGTTGAATTTGTTTTTCCCTGGTAATTTGATAGGGATGCATAATTTGTTCTTAAAGAGAACTGGTGAGTTTTTAGTGTTATTTATTATTTTTGTGGGGGGAGATGTGTTTGGTGGACCCTAATGCAAAGCCTTTCTAGGTATAAGAAGCTTTTCTATCTGTATACTGGTTTGCTGGTTAACATTCTCCTGGTGTCTTCACAAACATTACCTGAAAAATTGTCATTTTGACCTACGTGGAAGCCTACTCAGGAACTTAATACGATGCAGATATGACTGCATATGTACTTGGGAAGGGTTGTCTCCTTTCGCATTACTTTTTAAACAAGGCAGAATGAAGTGAGACATTCTTTGTTTAGTCTTTAATAATTTCTACCTTTTTAGCCATAGTGATTGGCTCTACTTTTTTAATAATGAGCTGCATATTTTTAAGATTTCAAATCTGTTAGAAAAACAGAAGAGAAGAGTGTTGATAAACGATACTTTTTTCTTATCTTTGGACTTTCTACATAGTTTTTTCCATATTGGTTTCATTTATAAAACAATTTGCATATTAAGTTATTTTTATAAGGGCTATGATTTCATTGTCATTTTATAGTAGAGTAATTAGATAATAAAAGCAATAGTCCTTTTTCCCTCATTTTTCTTAAATATGAATTTTCATGTTTCAGCAGTGTAACTTTTTTTTAAACATAAGTGTACTTGCTAATTTGTTCTGGAATATTTGTATAAATTTTTCTACTTTGTCTTAAAAACTACTTTAAGGCTTTGTAAAATCACTTCTATGTAATTGATATTCAGTGGCCCTCAGAGGCTATAAACTCTGAGGTTTTATGTTTTTCATGAATAAAACCTTTTTGATCATTTCTGTTTGCACTACTCTGTGGAAACAAATAAGGGGAGTCTAACTGAGCCTAGAAGTGTGGTCAGAGTGAGTTTGTAATTCTTAAGCTGAGTCTTTATCGGATAAGTAGAAGGCAGTCAACGGAAGGAGGAGGTCATGCTTGGCAGAGGAAAATAGCATGTTTGTATCCTATGTAAAAGAAATTTCATACCGAAGGTGATTAGGAGCCATTAAAGCTTTTTAAGATAGTAATATGATCAAATTTTATTTACATTACTGGAGGGAAAAATTAGAGGGGATTGAGATTGAAGTAAAGAGAGCAGATATTTTAGGGATGATTGTCTGCATTGAGGTAACAGTAGGGGTTGACGGAAAGTTGCTTGCATTGTGGTAGATGTAGGTGAAAGACTGGGTGTGGATTAGAGAGCTTTAGCAAGTAAAATTAACACGTCATAGTGACGTTTTTTATGAGGTAGAAAGAGAAATCTGTGATGCCTCCCAGATTTCTGGCTTAGGAAACTGTAAATCATTAAGAGGAGGAAATGTTTTGGGGAAAAAGGAGTAGTGATGAATATTTATTTTAAGCTGATGTATGACATCCAGGTGGAACTGATCAGTAGGTGTTTGAAAATGATGGTTTGGCACTTAACAAGGAGGTCTCAATTTTAGATTTAGAAGTATCGGTTATACATGTTAGTAGAAACCATAAGAATAGAAAAAATGGTCCAGGAAGAGTGTACAGAATGAGCATATCAGGGCTAAGGAAGGAACTCTGAAAGTAAGAGCATTAAAAGGGAGAGAGCCAGCTGGGATGACTAAGGTTAAGGGTATGGGAGAGAGAGGAAGTACTTGGTGAGAGCAAGGTCCCTGAGAAAGTTGGAGTGGCAAGTGCTTAAGTGTATGAACTGGCTTTCAATCTGAGAAGGGACACATTATTTTCTGATAGAGGAAGGTAAGGAGAAAAAAATGGATTTGAACATGATAAATTTGAATGAGGGACATAGTGGAGGAATAGAAAGTTTTGGACAGTTTGGCCTATGGCCTCTGTTTTCTTGGTAAGATAGGAAACAAGCTTGTTGCTAGGAATAGTTAGTGGTGAAAGAAGTGATGGGTAGGAAGTTTGAGGGGAGTAGTGGATCATGTTGTAGAAATGGAGGAGAAATTGGCTTGGAACACTTCAGAGTCTTGGCAGGAAAAGTAGTTGAAATGATGATGGATCATGAGATGTAGGTTGGATTCCCAAAGAAGGCAATCTAAGACAACTTGGATTGGAAGATGGAAAGGTTAGGAACTAGCAGCTATTTAATTGAATTGGTCCAATTTATTCAAGAGCAGTGGCATTGGGGAGTGAGAGAGCTAGAAGGATAAAGACAGATGGGACAAAAGGGGGCTATTGGATTTCAGATTGCTAAGCAGTGCTGCACTAAAGGGTAATGAAATTCAGGAAGTGGGTGACGGAAGACGAAAGGGAATGAAGGTCATTGACTTGAGATGGTCACAGTTAGAATTTGGATGGATTGAAGTGGAATCAGTGAAGGTGTATATAATAAAATACAAGTAGTCTTCCCAGGTTATGTACTTTATGCTTCCTATACTTTTAAGTTTTGTTTGGTAGGGGATTTTTGCCTAAAAAAGCAAAGGTTGTGGCAAAGTTCCTCAGTGTCTGGTGTTTATATGCATCAGTTGGCTGAGTGGGGCCCTTTGGTGAAAGAGATGCCCTCTATTTACCACGACAGGATTCTCTTTGTAACCACCTGTTTGGGGACTGAGGCCCAAGTCAGTTGGCTCTTCTGATAGGGTGAAGATCTTATTTTCAGGACCTTATGGCAGTGAATAATGAGGGCTAGATCATGCTTACATGCTTAATTGGGAACTGTTTTCCTTTAATATCTTACATCATACTATAGTTTTTTTTTCTGTTGACATAGGTCAGAGAAATTTGTTTATGGTGCAGCCAATTGTGTTCTTCTCATTAACATGAAGAATAAATCCATGTTTTATTTAGTTTTCATAATTTATTTTCAAAAGTGTCAGTACTACTCAGAACAGTGTGACAAGTTTGGTAGGGAATTATAAATCATTTAGTCAAGACTTTCCTTTATAATACAATTCTGTATAGTTGTGCAGACATGCTAGTGATCTTTGATTTTTGACTCTGCTCTTTTCTTTTTATGCTCCTATTGACTTTATTCCAGGAAAGGCACATTAAACTCCTAGGGTCTATTAAATTATTTTTTTTGATAAATATTTTAGGTGCTAACTTTGAGAGTAGTATAAGCAGTAAAATTTTCACTAAGACATCTAAGAAATTTTACAAGCTTATTACAATATTCTAAGAGTGTTTTATAGTGAAAGCTTTTTAAAAAGCTTTTGATTAGTCCATGATATGTTTTATTTATTTATGAAAGTTAGTACCATAACCAGTGAAACTTATTGTTAAAATGTAAAGTGTATAGCTTATTTTTTTTTAACTAAGATTTTAACAATTGTATTTTTGCTTTCATGAAATTGAATAGAGAGTCAAGGTCATTGAAAAAATAGTTTAGTCAAAAAACAATGTATTATATTGTTAGCACTAGGCTTTTGTGATGTGAAAGACATAAAAGACAGTGCTTGAGGCTAATAAACCAAAAAGGGAGACAGTCTCCAAAAATGGAAATATTTTCTTTTTTTTTTTTTTCTTTTATATAGTAGTAGTATTTGGGGGCTTCCCTTGTGGCTCAGTTGGTAAAGAATACACCTGCAATGTGGGAGACCTGGGTTCGATCCCTGGGTTGGGAAGTTCCCCTGGGGAAGGGAAAGGCTATTCAGACCAGTATTCTCTCCTAGAGAATTCCATGGTCCATGGGGTCGCAAAGAGTCGGACAGAACTGAACGACTTTCACTTACTTACCTAGTAGTAGTTAGACTACTAAGTCCGAGAAGGCAATGGCACCCCACTCCAGTATTCTTGCCTGGAAAATCCCATGGACTTAGGAACCTGGTAGGCTATAGTCCATGGGATCGCGAAGAGTTAGACACGACTTTTCACTTTCATGCATTGGAGAAGGAAATGGCAACCCACTCCAATGTTCTTGCCTGGAGAATCCCAGGGATGGTGGAGCCTGGTGGGCTGCCGTCTATGGGGTCGCGCAGAGTTGGACACGACTGAAGTGACTTAGCAGCAGCAGCAGTAGTAAGGCTCTTTGTGATCCCATGGACTGGAGTCTGCCAGGCTCCTCTGTTCATGGAATTCTCCAGGCAAGAATACTGGAATGGGTTGCCATGCCCTTCTCCAGGGGATCTTTCCTACCCAGGGATTGAACCTGGATCTCCTGCATTGCAGGCATATCATTACCATATGAGCCACCATGAAAGTTTATTTTCAACTATGTACAAAATAGAAGATTTTGTTATTACTCTTAAAATGTAATAGGAGTTAGTTTCTAAAGTGTAAAGCATGGCAGGAAGTACAAAAATCAATGAGAAACCGCCTTTATCTTCTTTAAGTTAACTCAGAGTTGAGTAAAATACCATCTTTCTAGTAGTGTTGCATCCATGGACTCTATTGCAACGTGGCATTTCAGTTTTACAGGTATAGGGAAACTGTGGCTTGGAAAGGTCAGTAACTTTCAAAAGGTGTGCGTGCATATCAGTCACTCAGTCGTGTCCAACTCCTTGTGACCCTATGGACTGTAGCCCGCCAGGCTCCTCTGTCCATGGAATTCTCCAGGCAAGAACATTGGAGTGGATTGCCATTTCCTTTTCCAAGGGATCTCCCTGACCCAGGGATTGATCCATGGTCTCCTGCATTGCAGGCAGATTCTTAAATGTCTGAGCCGCCGGAGAAGCCCTGCAAAGGGCAGCGAAGCTAGAAGGTGAAAGAACTGGGCCATGAGTCCACGTGTGCATCCATTTCTTCCCTCTCCATCTCCTCCTGTTGCAGTCTTTAAAGCATACTTGTTTTTATTTTTATTTTTTTAGTTTGTTTTGCTTTACAATACTGTATTCGTTTTGCTACACATCGACATGGATCAGCCACGAGTATACATGAATTCCCAATCCCGACCCCCACCTCCCCCCTCCCGCTCCACACCCTCTCTCTGGATTATCCTTTGCTACACATCAACATGGATCAGCCACGAGTGTACATGAACTCCCAGTCCCGACCCCCACCACCCCCTCCCGCCCCACACCCTCTCTCTGGATTATCCCCGTGCATCAGTCCCAAGCATCCTGCATCCTGCATCAAACCTGGTCTGGCGATTCGTTTCACCCATGATATCACGCATGTTACACTGCTACTCTGCCAACCCATCCCACCCTCTCCCTCTCCCACAGAGTCCAAAAGGCCGTTCTATACATCTGTGTCTCTTTTGCTGTCTTGCGTACAGGTTTATCATTACCATCATTCTAAATTCCATATATATGTGTAAGTATACTGTATTGGTGTTTTTTTTTCTGGCTTACTTCACTCTGTATAATCAGCTCCAGCGTCATCCACCTCATTAGAACTGAAGCATACTTGTTTTTATTACCTTTCCCGTGTATCTGTCTTGCTTCATCATTTGTTACTGTTTATCATTCTTGTTTTTACTTTTGTAACACTCTACTTGCCTATTTCTCCTTCCTCTCTCAGTATTCCTTCTCTTTTTCTTTACATATGAGTGTATCCCAAGTTCTGTCTGCAGACCGCTTTATCTGTGTTCATCTCTTTTGCACTTGCATCTACTCCCATTGTTTCTGGCCTTACTTCAGAGCTGATGACTCCTAAATCTGCTTTGTTACCTCTGCTCTCTTTACTGAACTTACACTTGTGCTTCCAGCTGTCTGTTAATGCATTATTGATCAGAGGATTTTTGCAGAACCTAATACCTGTAACTGGCGGTTTGTTATGTAAGTGAATATTGAAACACTTGGTCAATAACATTCAGGTAGCAAAAGACTATTAATAATGTCTCTGGCCAATAAGTTATTAAACATATCTACCAGAGTATCTTTCACATACTTCAGATAGAACTTCTGGTAATTGCACTTATTTTTCTTAAAACTTGTCCTATCCCCACATTTCACTTGTTTTGTTAGTGGAATTTATTCTTCTTGCTTACTCTAGTTGTATCTGGCTGTCTTCTCTCCCTCAGCTCTCTTTATGCTGTATCCATTGTCAGATGTTTCTTCCACTTTTGTAATTTCAAAGTATCTCTCCTCTTTTCTGTTGTTTTAACTATTATTCTAGCTCCCAGGTATTCAGTCTTATGCCTGGCCTTTGGTATTCATTAATGGCACAAAAGACCACCCTGTATGTCACCAGATTAATGTACTTAAACAACTCAGAAATCCTTAATGGCTACTTTGTACATACAGAACTCCTCAGTATAACATTTAAGACTTTCTTGATCTTCCCATCCTTCCTTCATCACCCTCAACTTTTCCTCAAATCCCTTTATACTTAAGCCAAACTCTGTTGCTTGCTCTTCATTTTCCAAATATGCCCTACTCCTTCCCTCTTCCACGATGTGGCTTTTGGTAGCTTTTTTTCCCTTTTGCTGGCCTAAAATCATCTCCTTCCATCTTTTAAAAGTTAAAATCCTACCCTTAATTTAACCCATGTTGCTTGTTCATTTGTTACATGAATGATCCAGCTTTAGAGATAATGTTCTCATTTCATCCCTTGTTTAGTCATTCGTTTATTCTTTCATTTGTTCATAAAGTAATTTTTGGAAACCTGCTGTGTGCCATGGACCAGCTGGTTGCAGGTCAGGAATAGTTGCAGCTCCTGCCCAGGCTTTTCAAGCTGACATGTTTTCTTAACCTTCTTTGAAACTTATTTTATGTTATTTCCTTATAACTCTTCGTTTTTACCTTTGGCTATGGCATTTTCTTTTCTGAATAACTCCGTAAGGAGTGTCAGTTTTGCATCTTGTGTATTCTTCTGTCATGCTGCTGCTGCTGCTAAGTCACTTCGGTCATGTCTGACTCGTCGCAACTCCGTGGGCAGCAGCCTCCCAGGCTCCTCCATGGGATTTTCCAGGCAAAAGTACTGGAATGGGGTGCCATTGCCTTCTCCTCTGTCTGTCATAGTTCAAAGCATTTGTATATCTGAGAAGTACTGATTAGATACTTGTTGGAGATTAAATTTTTAAAGAAGAAAGGGATACTGTATATATAGGCATACCATATATATCAGTTCAGTTCAGTTGCTCAGTCGTGTCCAATCTTTGCAACCCCATGGACTGCAGCACGCCAGGCCTCCTTGTCCATCACCAACTCCCGGAGCCTACTCAAACTCATGTCCATTGAGTCAGTGATGCTATCCAGCCATCCCATCCTCTGTCATCCCCTTCGCCTCTCGCCTTCAGTTTTTCCCAGCATCAGGGTCTTTTCAGATGAGTTGGTTCTTCACATCAGGTGACCAAAGTATTAGAGTTTCAGCTTCAGCATCAGTCCTTCCAGTGAATATTCAGGACTGATTTCCTTTGGGATGGACTGGTTGGATCTCCTTGCTGTCCAAGGGACTCTCAAGAGTCTTCTATAACACCACAGTTCAGAAGCATCAATTCTTTGACACTCAGCTTTCTTTATAGTCCAACTCTCACATCCACACATAACTACTGGAAAAATCATAGCTTTGACTAGACGGACTTTTGTTGGCAAAGTCATGTCTCTGCTTTTTAATAATGCTGTCTAGGTTGGTCATAGCTTTTCTTCCAAGGAGCAAGCATCTTTTAATTTCATGGCTGCAGTCACCATCTGCAGTGGTTTTGGCCCCCCAAAATAAAGTCTCTCACTGTTTGCATTGTTTCCCCATCTATTTGCCATGTGATGGGACCATGATGGGACCAGATGCCATGATCTTAGTTTTCTGAATGTTGAGTTTTAGGCCAACTTTTTCACTCTCCTCTTTCACTTTCATTAAGAGGCTCTTTAGTTCTTTGCTTTCTGCCATAAGGGTGGTGTCATCTGCATATCTGAGGTTATTGAGATTTCTCCGCGCAATCTTGATTCCAGCTGTGTTTCATCCAGACCAGCGTTTCTCATGATGTACTCTGTATAGAAGTTAAATAAGCAGGGTGACAATATACAGCCTTGACGTACTTCTTTCCCTATTTGGAACTAGTCTGTTGTTCCGTGTCTGGTTCTAACTGTTGCTTCTTGACCTGCATACAGATGTCTCAAGAGGTAGGTCAGGTGGTCTGGTGTTCCCATCTCTTTCAGAATTTTCCGCAGTTTGTTGTGACCACACAGTCAAGGCTTTGGCACAGTCAGTAAAGCAAAAGTAGATGTTTTTCTGAAACTCTCTTGCTTTTTCAATGATCCAGCAGAGGTTGGCAATCTGATCTCTGATTCCTCTGCCTTTTCTAAAACCAGCTTGAACATCTGGAAGTTCATGGTTCACGTACTGTTAGCTATCCACATATAATCTGCCTTTCGGTCTTTTATCTGATATGTTAAGGAAAATTTGTTTGCTAGAAGCTAGAGGGTTTTTTTGTTTTGTTTTGTCTTTATTTTTTAGCCCAGAGGTTATGACTAGGATTCCATATAGGTATATATTTTTCAGAGCTTTGAGATTTTAGACTAATTACATGTTACAGAAGAAAATCTTATTGATTTCAGTGTAGTGATTGTTGTATAAGCATATTGTCCTCTAGGGACTGTTCTAGATCTATTAGGTATTCCCAAGTGAGGACTTGACTTTAGGTCTTTTGATTTTACCTGAGTTCTGAAATCCTAAGTTTGCAAGGCAGTGTCATACCCTCCTAGTCTCTTGAGTGCATTATTCTCCTTAAGTTGTGATTAACTTGAATTTCACATTTCTTTAACTCTTACTTCATGCTGTATCCTGTGAATAATTAATTTGGGCCTTTGGTGAATTTGTTCTAATTTCGAGACTCTTTCATAAATATTTAAAAACAATGAGTACTGTTTTTGTTTCGTTTTTTTTAAATACAGCATAGAGGGTTTGGTGAAGAGAAGCAGTATTATTGTTATTATTGCTACTATTATTATTGTAAACTTGTCTGGAGTTCTAGAAGTGGACATTTGCTGATTCCCTTCTAGCGTTCATTCCCTCTTGCTTTCTTCAGTGATAGGCTGCACTTTTCCTTCATTTTCAACTCTTTGGATTTAGATGAATTAATCTCATCCCGTGCTCCAGGATACCTTGTTTAGTTTGATCTGATTTAATCTCCATATCCACACTTCTGTTTCGACCCACACACAGTGCCAGTGTGTGCTCCTGGGAAGGGAAAGATTCCTCTCGTTCCTCAAGTGCTGCTTGAAGAGATCTTTTCTCTCTTTCTGGATAGTGTCATATGAAGTTGTGAGGTATAGAATGGCTGGAAATAATTTTATTGCCAAGTTTTGGAGTGGCCTGAGGATGAACCTACTCATGGAACAAGACAGAACCAAGAGGATGGCAGAGAAGTGAAGCTATAGTCGTGATGGCGATGTGACTCTGGATCAGATTTCCTCTGCATTTTTCAGTGAGAGGACAGTAAAGTCCCTCCTTCTGTTTAGAACTTTTCCTTTGCTTGTTTATAAATGTTTATATATATCCTCAGGACTTCGCTCGTGGCTCAGTTGGTAAAGCATCTGCCTACAGTGCGGGAGACCCGGGTTCAATCCCTGGGTCGGCACCCCACTCTAGTACTCTTGCCTGGAAAATCCCATGGATGGAGGATCCTGGTAGGCTACAGTCCATGGGGTTGCAAAGAGTCAGACACGACTGAGCAACTTCACTTAGCTTAGCTTATATATATATTCTCTGTTTGCATAATGATAGGCATTAGTCATATGGGGAGATGAATGAAATACATTTTGTATCCTTACAGAGCTTACAGCTAGATTGGAGAAACAGACATGTCATAGGAGAAACAGAATAAACCATAGGTACAAACCATAGATGGCTCACAGAGATGGAAGGACTTTTTGATACTTGCCATAGAAAAACAAGTTATGGAAGAAATTATTTCTGTCACTGCTCCTGGTGCCAGAATGAGAGACACCTGCACCATCTTCATGTTGTTAGCAGTGGTTTAATTTCAGCAAAGCATTATTTGTCACATTAAATTAGTGTTCATTTTATTTGTGAATTTGTTGGCTTTTATAATTTAAGAGTTACAAAAATAAGGAGTTTATTTATAATTTATTAATATTTATACCTACTTAAATTTGTCAGCAACTGGGTAGGTCCATGAGACTTATTTATTTTTTTCTTTTGAAAGATGTCCTTACATTACTCAGTTTTCAGAGACACCACCAGTCGTGGCTTTGGGGGGCCATGAAGAGTGAGACAATTGAGGATGGATGGAGGACAAGGTTTTAAGTGGAGAAATTTCTTACTTTAGATTGATAACAAGAAGTTTGAACTGAGGTGTAGAAATGACATTTGAAAAGAAAAAAAAGCACAAGATATGTTCACTATGCAGCCTTTGTGGCTGATTATATTTGTGGACTCAGGGAGAAACTGCAGATACCTGGTCAGTGACTGCATGGTTGCTGCTGCTGTTCACAAAAACAGAGATTATAGGGAGAAGACACCGGCTTTTCTGAGGCTAGGGTGGAAGTCATGTACACTCATGGCTAATTCATGTCAATGTGTAACAAAACGAATACAGTATTGTAAAGCAAAACAAACTAAAAAATAAAAATTAATTAAAAAAAAATATATAGGGTAATAAATCCTATAGTTTAGGAGACAGTTAAGGGAAAGGAATATAATTTAGGATTCTTCAGTATTTGGAAAGTAACTGAAACCATAGGATTGAGATTGTCCAGGAAGAGTTTATTGAGAAGTCAGGCCAAGGATATTCTGTGTTGTCTTGAAAGAGGAGTCAGCATTTCAGCATTCTATCTTATCTTTTCTGTAATGCTGGCTTCTATATTCAGAGTCCTTGGTGGTTGTGTCTCTTTGGGTCAGCAAAGAATTTTTTGAAAGAGAAAAAAATATTTCTTGAGAGACATTAATTTTAATATTAACAAATATTAAATGCTGCAGTGTATTTAATACTTTTGGCTTTGTTACCCAATTCATAGATTGCCCTTGGGGAATAGAGATTTTAGACTACCCACCATAACCTGTATCATCTTTATTAAACTACAAAACTGGGACTTTGTATTTTTTTTTTTAATGAGGGCCAATTCAGGAAAATAACTATATTTACAGTTGAGTAGTTCCCCTATGGATGTATAAGTATCTAATCTATAAGTGTCTAATCAGAGTAGTGGTTACTTTTAAAGCAAGAAGTTAAAGATTCTTCTTCACACAGACAATCTTTGATAAATAGAAGGAAATCTGAGTCTGATACTTCCATTTATACAGGGCACTCTTGAAGGTGTCCGCTAGGCTGAGGTATGAAGTAGCAGTGCCTGAGGTGAGGGGGCCGTGATGTACAAGTATTGTCAATAAACATTGGTAATGAAACTTTCCAGCAACACAGGATGCCAATGAGAATAGGGTGATGGTACAGTTTCAAAGTTTCACAATAGAAAGTTGGATGAAAAAAATTAGGAGCTGTGAGATAGATCCACTTACATCTGAGTTAATAAACAGTCCTTTTGATGATTTCTTGAGTTTATATGCCTTTTAAAACACGTGTTACTTTGGAACTAAAGGAAAAACACATTGTTTTCCTTAATTGTGTGGATGTATAAAAATATTTGTTAAACATATATTATAATTTAGTTATTTATACTTGTTTATGATTCATACATGGGTCAGTTCTTATTTATTTAAGGAGATCAAAATAGTGTGTGGCAAATCTGAAATCCGATACTGACATGTAGCATCCAGTATGCTACAGGACTGATTTTGGAAACTGACTAGAATTCAGAAAGTTAGAATAGATTACATTGGATTTATGATGATTTATTTTGATATCTGTTGATTGAAGTAGAATGAAATATTGAATTTGAGCATAGGCATGGTACAGAGGGCCATAGTAAGGAGGGAGAGAGTTTGAACATTTGAAATGTTGGTGGAAGAAAGTTCAGTGACCATAGATTAATTTCAGTTGACTTAGTAAGAAAATTACTTAAGACATTTAAAGTGGGGTGTATGAATATAACAAAGTATACATAATAATTTCAGTGTTACTGAATTTTTATAGTAGTAGGTTTGTTTTGGTTTGTATATCTTCATACTAGATCCAGAATCTGACTACTCCTTACCATCTCAGTCATTATCACCTCAGGCCTATCCACCATCATCTTTTGCTTATATTATTACAGTAGCCTCTTAAATTTTGCCCCATGTTGGGATCACCTGAAGCTTTTTTAAAATGCCAATGCATAACTCCCACTGGCAGTCATTCTGATGTAATTTTTGAATGGTTTGCAACCTGGAGAAGGCAATGGCACCCTATTCCAGTATTCTTGCCTGTAAAATCCCACAGATGGAGGAGCCTGGTAGGCTGCAGTCCATGGGGTCGCTAAGAGTCGGACATGACTGAGCGACTTCACTTTTCACTTTCATGCATTGGAGAAGGAAATGGCAACCCACTGCAGTGTTCTTGCCTGGAGAGTCCCAGGGATGGGGGAGCCTGGTGGGCTGCTGTCTATGGGGTCGCACAGAGTCAGACACGACTGAAGTGACTTAGCAGCAGCAGCAGCAGCAATCTGGACATCATGATTTTTTTTAAAGCATCTGATGTTATAATATACACTGCCTCTAGATAATCAGAAAATCAATAATCTTTCCATGAAGTAATTTATTTTGACTACATTTTTCTGCTAGTAGCTATGTGCATTTAATTGGAAACATTTCCATTTCTTAAAGTTTCTTAAAGTCCTAGATATCCACTAGGCTTCTTAGTTGTAAGGAATGGAAACTAACTTGGGCTGATGTAAGTGGAAATGAAGTTTACTGATAGGACGTTGAGGGGCTTGTAGAATTGGTAGAAGACTGGATGAAGCCAACCTTAGAAAGTACAGGAATGAGAGGAGGCTGAACAGCTAAAAACCATTGCAAAACTCATTGCCACTGAGAGCATTACTGCTGTCTCTGCTGAACAGTGAAGTTGGACATTCTCTAATCACACACAAGGGCTTCAGGTGCTTGGAATTCCACAAAATGACAAAGGTATACATTGTATAGCCTACAGTGTGTCATTTATTTTATGCATCAACCCACTGCTCCTCAACCTAATAACCTATAGGATGCTGAGTTCTTCCATAATTATTTTAAAAACTTCAGCGCCTTCTACTACTTGTCCTTTAGTAATCATTAAGAGATAACAGAATAAATGACCAAGTAGCAAGCAAGTTAATAGGAAAATTTGAATATAATAAATGAATACTTGTGTATTATTTTTGGAGGTATAGTCAGTATGAAACAGGCATGTTTCTTATAGTAAAAATGTCCTGAGTTTCTATACTGGAAGTTATATATCAATATTGTATGTTAGCAGTGTCCAGTAGAATTATAATGTGGGCAACATATGCAGTCCATGTGTGTAATTTTAAATTGCATTTAGAAAGTACAAAGAAACATTTAGTTTTAATGATATATAACATTTAACACAACTCAGTTCGAGTGGCCACATATAAAGTGCTTAGTAGTCATATGTGCATGTTTAATTGCTAAGTCGTGTCTGACTCTTGGCGACCCCATGGACGGTAGCCTGCCAGGCTCCCCTGTCCCGTGGATTTTCCAGGCAAGAATACTGGACTGGGTCGCCATTTCCTTCTCCAGAGGATCCTTCCAACCCTGGAATTGAACTCTCGTCTCCTGCATTGGCAGGTGGATTCTTTACCACTGAACCACTGGGGAAGCCTAGTCACATATAGCCAGTGGCTACCATATTGGACAGCACAGTCCTGTGGCATAGTGTAAAATGCCATACGACTGTCAAATACTGCCAGCTCAACTTAATTATGCTGAAATGATTTAGACACATTATGAAAACTGAATGTTTTTAAAAAGCACAGTCTAAAAGTAACAACAGGGTTCTTCGTTATTCATTCTCTTCTAATTCAAAGCGGTTTTACTTGAGTTTGCGGTGGTTTACAATTTTTTTTTATGGTTGAGAGAGAAATGTGAAATGGGAAAGAGAAAACCTATTTTTTTTCATTAGTCTTTGATTTTATTATTTTTTATTTTCTGAAGATTTAAGTGCGAGGATTTAGGATATTTCAGACGCAGTTGAAGGCATAGAAAGGCAACATGCTTTTGCAATGCAGAGTTTGCGTGAGAGTAATCAAGTTAATCATACTTTATTACATTTAGTGTATGTTTCTCTACTAGACTTTAGTATCTGAAGTTTGTAAAATAAAAAAGATAGTAGTGACTGACTCTGTGCTTGAGATTGTATCATATATGATTTCTTTCCCCTAGATAATTCATGTCATTAGTAAGTTTTATGTTCTAATTTTTTTATTCTTGCAGGCTGCTGAATCAGGAATAATAAAAGTTAAAACAATAGCTGCACGAAACACCGAAATTTTGGCAGGTAATTTTTTGCATTAAAAATTCAACAATTAATGAAAGTTTGACTAATGGTAAAAGAGTCTTAAAACCCATCAGTTTTTTTTTTTAATAGCATCTCTTCCTTATGCTACAGCATGCTATCCATAATGATAAAGAACATGCAAAAGTCCCTAATTTATGAACTAATTGGGTGTCCCAGAGATGAATGCTATACTATTCTCTGAAATCAGAAAGCTTAAAACTACTAACTCCTTAAAGGCAAAGGTTTTTCATACTCATCTTTGTATTCTCCTCCTCCTCTTGTCAATCACCTAAGATACACCTTACCCATAAAAGGCATTCAATTAATATTTGTTGTATTGAAAGAGAGATTGGCTCTCAGACCACTTTCCCAGATCTCTTTTATCTTTGAAATAAGCAGGACATCATATAGATGTAACATTTTTTGATTGATCCTAGTTTGGGGGAAGGAATTTTCAAAAGTTTCTCTCTGGCACCCTTTAGATACCCAGTCTGCCTCCTCTTTTTCTTCATGCCTTTCTGTTCTTGCCTCAATCATGCAAAGGAAGGAAACTGGCGTTTTTGAGAATCTGTTACATGTGAGGCATTTGTGCCACTTGATCTTATATAGGACAACCTTGTGAAGAAATATTCTTTTTTAATAGTAGAGCAAATTGAGATGTAGAGAGATTTAGTGGCCTAAGGTTGGTCATTTGGTAAGTGGTGGAATCAAATTCAAATCCCGGGCAGTTCAGAGCCCATGTTCTTCCTGCTGCAGTGTGCTGCCATGGTACTGAGAGGTTTCCACACTAGCTCCTCTCTTCCAAGTGCTTGTGCTTAACTGCTGCTTGCTTCACTGATCCTTCACATGCATTTCCAATTCCAGTGGTGCTGTTGTTCTCAGCTAGTTATAGGAGAAAAGCAGTCCTATTAAATTGATTTACACAAAGTCCAAATAGTGAAGACCAATATAACTCTAGGTCTCTTTACACTTTTTAAAGAAGCATACCAGTAATTCCTAAAGGGTAGAATTTTAAAGAATATTACAAAATGAAATGAAGATGTTTGGGGCTAGCTTAAGGGTGACAGATAAGAGTGGATTTCATTTACCAGCTTAGGGTTAGCCCTGCTAAGTTGCATCTGTTTCTCACACCTCCTCTGATTTTGAACATTCTGATGAAACACCAAAGAGTTATATAACATTATTCACAGCATTGAATAATGCTCTGTGTGCTTACTGAGTAAAGGGGTAGAGTGAAGTGGTGGGTAAAGGCAAAGGTATGTGTAGTTGGACTGGGAGGATGGGCAAGTGGGTTTGGGAGACGCATGTTGGGCGGATTAGCTACCATGAGGAAATTGTTTCAAGATAAATTATGGACATGGGTGTTTTTAAGTTGGAGATGTCATAGGCCAATTATATTAGAATGTCATTGCAAATATTTACTTTTGTTTCTGTCATTGCTAATATTATGGTAAGTCCTTAATTATTCTTCAGTAATAGAAATTTTCATTGAGTCTGTAGTTGATAAAGACTGTTTTCTTCAGAGGATCACTGTCTGTTACAGAGTTCTGTACCATGTAAAATGTCTAATTCATACTAAGGACAAATAAAAAAATTTTTTTCTCAGTTACTATGAATTTAATATTTAAGTGGATTGTTAATTTCATTTTAATTCAGTTAGCTTTATTACAATCAGGTTAGAACAAATCCTTATGCACATACAATTAATAATTCTTGCTTTAATATCCATAGTATCCAGAACCATGTACTCGAGGAGATATATTAGCATTTAAACTTTTTCCTAGTGTTTTAGCCAAGTATAGCAGTTGATTGATCAGTAAAAATTTATGATTTTAGACCACTGTCATCTTGAAAAATCATGGGCTCCAAAGAAAAAGGGAAGAGTTTAAATTAGTGTGTCATTTCTCAAGTACTTAATTCAGGGTATAGTTAATATTGAGAAAATTTTTTTGGTAACTTTTTTTTTAATTTCCTGAGAAATGTTTACTTCTCTAAAGACTATAGGTTACCACTTTTATGCTGTAATGGATGTTAAAGATATCAAACAACTGAAGAGTCTCAAATGATAGGGGAAATATTCAGAAAATAAGAAAGGTTGCTATAAAAATTAAAACCCTTAGTTAGGGTCGCTTGTCAGAGGAAACAGTACTTAACATGGATTTAAACCAACTTGAGTTTTCTTAGATTTATTTTCCAAGGGAAGGTTATTTACATTGTAGAATAAATCTTTGCTTTACATCTCCACTTTTTTTAAGCATCCTCCTTTAATGTTTATTTTTCTTTGTTTTCACTGCTGTCATGAATGCTGACATAAGTGGAATGCTATGCCAGGTAATGTCAGCATCAATGCACATATTCAGATCATTATCTCAACATTGCCTTTTTCTTGAAATCTGCAAGTGAGAGATGGCAACATGAAGTTTTTCATTTACTAGGCCAAATGCCTTAATCTTACATTTGACTAGCATATATTATAAATTGTTTTTATTATCCTAGCTTACAATAAGTATACTTGAACTTGACTGAGAAGATTGGTGTTACACAGAAATTATATAAACAGAGAATCTGCTATTTGAATAAATATTGGAAATAAGGAAATCAATGAAGTTGTGCAATCTTTTAAAATTGTATATTTAACCCCTGACTCAAAACTGTAACAATTACATCTACCTAACACTGCTTTCAACTACTGTCAGTATATAGAGAACATTTTTACACAGATAATCATTATGCATGACTTGTGTTCTTCTGTCCTCACAGTTTCCCTCATTCTTTTCATATCTATACAGTCTTATTGCTAAAAATTCTCTAATTTCAGTAGCAATGAGTAAATATACTTTGGAATTTTTTCCTGACATTAAAGTGTTATTTATCTGCTGATTTTATTCAATATATTCTGTTTTATAAGTCTATATATCTGTGATATTTTACAAACATCCATAGAATATCCCATATAACATATTCTTAATAAATAGTTATGTAAGAATACTGGTGGAGATACAAAGATGGGTAATATAATTCACCTACAATCTGTGTGTTAATACAAGAACTATATTTGAAAAGTATGTTTGTACCATTTATTCTATTTAGCTTACCTGCTCCTTCATTTACTTTTTGGAGCTCTTTGTCAGAAATTTTCCCTTCCTGAAGACATACTTCTTGAGGTCAGGATCAATATCTTATTCTTCCTTACATTGCTGCTAGATGGCGCATTACATGGGAAAAGTAGTGAAGTGAAGTCCCTCAGTTGTGTCTGACTCTTTGTGACCCCATGGACTGTAGCCCACCAGGCTTTTCCATCCATGGAATTTTCCAGGCATGAGTACTGGAATGGGTTGTCAAGCCTCCTTAAATGTAGGCTAATAAATGAGTCACTCCAAAATGCAAGTAAGACTCTTTGAGTGTTGCCACTAGTATATTTTCTACCTCTCTTTAATTTTACGTGTTATGATTGAGTACACGAATTTTGTCATATTTAGATCATGTCAGCCAGTAACAGAGTAATGAAGGAAACAGATTCTAAACAGAAAATTCTGAGGCTTATATGGTAAATGTCAGGTGGAAGTATAGATGGGCCTGTTATAAGAATATCAGGAAGACTCCTAATCCAACCTGAGACTGTGAAGCTGAGTCTTGATGCTCGAAAAGGAGTTATCCAGGCAAATAAGGTGTAGAAGTAATAAGTAAGGGAAGTTACTTAAATGCATGAGGTATAAACAGTTTGGCCTGTTTGGGTACCTGTCCATCTACTGCCATGGTGTGACTTCCTGAGTAGCTTGATGGAAAGAGTTTGAATTAGGGAGGTGGCACTTTGATATAAGTATTTTTATGCTCTCTACATTGCTCTGACAGCAACATGAAAGGCACATTTCAGTGCTTCATCAGTACCGAAGGGGTCTATTGGTAGACTGCTGCTGTAACCCAGGATAGAAGATATGGGGGGCTGGACTTTATTGCTTGGTAACAAATTGACCTAATTGATCGGAGAGCTTTCTCTGCCACATAATGTTTTTTCTTTATTCTTTTCCCCCCTTTTTAAAAAAACAAATTTTAATTTTTATCCTGCCTTTATTATATCATACTTCTTTGATACCATATTTTCTAATTTTTAAAATTGTTCCAAAATATTTCAGCAAGTGATTGTAACTTAGGTATGTTTCAGTATTTAGAATTATTTCTTTAAGATACATTTCTAGGAATGAAATTATTAAAAGATATGAACCTGTTCTTGAAATTTTTCATCACTACTTTCTAAAAAGATAAAAGTTTATACCTTTACCAACTATATGTGAATGTATTTTTATAGCATCCTTGTAAGATTACTATTTTAAAAAATCTTTTCAGTCCTTGAACAAGCAAATGACTTCTCATTTTAATTGACATTTCTTTTTAATGTTGAACATTTTTCTCTGAATATATTATTTTTTCATTTTAGGTTTTTTTGGAGTTTTTGTGTTTTCTTTATCAAATATTTGAGCTATTTATATAGCAAAATATGAATTTTTCATGTTTATATCATATTATCTGCATTATTTACTTCTTAATTTTTTATCTATTGCTGCTAAGTCGCTTCAGTCGTGTCTGACTCTGTGCGACCCCATAGATGGCAGCCCACCAGGCTCCCCTGGCCCTGGGATTCTCTAGGCAAGAATGCTGGAGTGGGTTGCCATTTCCTTTTCCAAGGCACGAAAGTGAAAAGTGAAAGTGAAGTCACTCAGTTGTGTCCGACTCTTAGTGACCCCATGGACTGAAGCCTGCCACACTCCGTCCATGGGATTTTCCAGGCAAGAGTACTGGAGTGGGGTGCCATTGCCTTCTCCATAATTTTTTATCTAGATGATTTTTATTTTTATATAATCTAACTTTTTTGATTTGTTTCTCTATACTTAAGTAGTCTTTCTCCTTCCATGTAGTTGATAGTTGCTTTTACTTTCTTCTTCTTTTTCTACAGTTTGATATTTTTCTTAATAATACAGAGTTACATGAGGACCTAGGTGTTTTTTCTTTTGCTGAATTACTGACTGTAGCAACTCATTTGTTGAATAACCCTTCCTTTACCTGTAATGTACTTTTATGATGACACTGTTCATAATTTTATTTGTCCTCATATTGAATCATTTAAAATATTTTCAGATATTTTGAACCATTAAACTTTTTTTAGTTTTTGAAATATCAGTTTTTCCCATAACTAGATTTTAAAGGTTTTGAGGATAGCAGTCATGTCTCCATCACATTTTATTTCTTTCACAAGAGCTATAGTTTGTCATTTAATGACTGGTAACATTTTAAAAACCTTTTATTAACCCCTGTTAGTGTGATTCATAGTGGGGTACCCTAGTTTAATTCTTTTTTTCCAGGATAAAACCTGAAATTTTGCAGTGAAACTGCTCAGAGCAAGGAAACCCCTAGGATATGGGGACCTGCTGGATCTCTTTCAGGTGTGTTAAAGTGCATCATTTGATCTCATAGTTATACAATTTGGAAATAAACACAGAGTTTCAGTCTATTAAAGGAGTTGTGCTTCTGAAGGGATTTATGTAGAAACTAAACCTTTTCTTTTTTTCCCTTTTCTCCACCCACTCCTCCTCACCCTGCCCCCCCCCCACAGGTTTTGATTAAAAACCATTGACTTTTTCCTCTTTTTTCCTCTAGATTTTTAAAAAAATGGGATAAACCAACATACATATTGCTTTATATTTTTGCACAGCCTTTTCCTCAATGTGATCTCTAAACTCTAAACCTATAGGAAGGTTTTTATGTGAAGCCACCTTTAAGATGCCTGTAATTAAAATTACTGTTTATAAAGAGAAAGCAGCAATTGCCCAGTTAGAAGAGTAGGATTAATTTCTGATTCTTAGGATCATTATGACATTTAGAAGAAGAGGAAAATAATTAGCAACTTAGAAAAAATTATCTTCATTGTGATCTAGATCTGGTAGATATGTTTCTGTTTTTCACATTATGCTTCAAAAAACAGAATAGATCAATAGGTTTTCTTTTTTGATTGCTGTTGGTCATCTATTTTGGTTAATACAGAAATTTCCTTTGATCATATATTCTCACATAAACTGGGAGAAAAAGTAGGAAGGATGGATACCTTTGAGTTACATTAAAATATGGTTAAAATTTATTTTTATTACTACATTAATTTTAACTCAGCTTGATAGAGCTGAATGGCTGTGACTGAATGTATAATTCACCTTATTTTATTCATTCTAAGATAAGACAGTTTTTTTCACATGTTAATATTCCTCAAATTAACATGCATTTTACAGCTGATGGTTTCTTAGAATCATGGTGGACCCGATACTTTTGTAGTTGTCTTTTTCAGTGAACTTGTTCATAGTTGTGCATACTATCACATCAGTTGAGTTGCATGCATTGTTGATATCATGTAAGTTTTGTTATTTGAAATGTTAACCTTGTTGTGCAGAAACTTCCTGTTAACATCTTATGGTAAGATCAGAAAACACCAGCATCAGAGCATGCAGAATGGGTGTCATTAGCTTAGAAGAATATCTGAGAGACAGTAGTGAAGTGCTCTCAAGCAATGAGGCATTGCAAACAATCCAATTAAAAAATGGACACAAGTTCTAAATAGTTTTTTCAAAGAATACACACAGATGGACAACAGGTACATGAACAGATGCTCAACATCATCAATCATTAGTGCTATGCAAATCAAAGGCAAATGAGGGTATCAGCTTACACTTGTTAGAAGGACTGTTACCAAAATGATAAGAAATAACAACGGCCTTCTTGACCTAAAGGATGAAATTATGAGGAGAAATTGTGATTAGAAAGTATTGTATCATTGTTTAATTAGCATAGGTAATTGGCCCTGATTTTCTTTCTGGTGATATACGTGTGTCTTAAAATAATTGTCATCAGAGATTTTGTAGAAATACACTGTGTTTCCTTCTATGGAGACAGATTCCCTTTCCTTCATTCTTCTGATGACTTTAGGCAGACAGCTTTGAAATGTTTCATTGGTTTCTTTTAAACACTTTTAACTCTTTTAATTTCCATTTGCATCATATGCTATTTGCCTTAAAGAGTGGCAGCATAATGTTGTGAAAGAGTAGTGAACCAGGGATTGGAAGACGTATTTTTGGATTCTGGTTTTGCCACCTACTTATTATGTCACTTGGTTCAGATCATGCCCTATAAACTCTGCATGAGTATTATGATACTCAAATGAGAAACACATGTTAATGTCATAAAAATTTTAAATGCAACTTATTAGTATTGAAAACTTACATTTGTCTGAACAAGATTTAATAATTTGGAACGTTCTGCAGAGTTGGGGTGGCATCAGACTTCAGGGATTTTGGCAGAATTGAATATAGGATATTTACTGCTTCAGAATAGTATTTTTTGAGCTTTATTGTCATCTTTTAATCACTCATAAAAATGTTTTGTGACATTGTTACGGAAATTTTATGTCTCTGGTTTTGAAGCAGAACCTTGATGCACAAGAAAGCAAGGAAATAACGCAAGGGAGCTGTTTTTTGGAAACACTGTTCATTGCCAGTCATATTTGCCATCTCTTAGCTGTGATTTATGCTGGCATACTGAAGGATTTTACAGAGCATGCTGTAGGGAATATTAGTCTTTATTTGTATTTGCCATACCATAAAGAAGCTTTGGGAGAAGAAAGAAGGGACTTTAAGTGATCAAATTAATGTTAACACTAGCTTTACACTTTTAAAGGTGACTCTGGGTGACTTTCCCATAATTTTTTGAAAAACATGTTAAAACTAAAGTTTTGTGTGACTTTATTACAGGTTTTAACCTATTAAAATAATTGATGTATGCAATACATTTGAAAACAAATACCAAAAATACAAGTTTAATATTCTTGTGACTTGGAATTTTATGTTATTTATTCAAATTCCCTGAGGAGGACAAATGTGAAATGTGTCTTAATTATCTTTGTGTAGCTACCCACTAAGTGTGTGTGTACTGATTTAACTTCATTTTGTAAATTTAAATTATGTATAATTCAGTTTGTGCATTTTCTAATCTTTTACATTTTTGTTGCTATTTGAAGACTTCTGAAATAACTGGCTTGGTAGAAGGAGTTATTTTAAGATTGGAATTACAGCATGTTAATCCAATTAATTTAAAGCAATACTTCAGTAATAAGAGTAGTAATGTTATTGTTTTTAATGGGTTTACTTCTTGAAGAAGAAATTAGAGTCAGTGAATTAAAGGCATGGAATAAAATTCTAGGGAGTTCTGAATATTCATTCAGAAGTGTGGTAGGGTTGATGTATATACTATTTTTAATTACTTTTCTTCTCTAGAATATGAGTTCTTATTCCTGTTTTCCTTTCTACACTATTGAAGAAATAGTCTTACTCTGAGGCAAGATAGAACTTCTGAGAAGTTGCCCTTAAAGAGTTTATAGAAGATGGAGGAGAACCAAAGGACAGAGTGTCAGGAGAAAGGCATGGGAAAACTGTACTTGAGGATAGTTTAGGTATAGAGTCTGAAGTATTTTAACTCTTACTGCTTGATTTTTATTTTCATCTTTATTTTATATTAAGTGGTTTTTATTAAGATTGTCATTACTGGTTGTGATTATGTGAAAATGTTCTTATTTATGAATTATGTTTAAATTTTTATTTTATATGTGTTCTAAATAAAGCATTGAAGGAGAACAGCTCAGAGGTTGTTCAGCCTTTTCTAATGGGTTGTGGAACCAAGGAACCAAAGATCACTCAACTATGTTTGGCTGCCATTCAGAGACTCATGTCCCATGAAGTGGTATCTGAGGTAATGTGAAGATTTTATCTGAACTGTGCACCTACAAATCAGATCAGGAGTTTTCTCAAGGAGAGAATAAAACATACCTGGTATTTAATATAAATCTGTGCTTGAAGGTCATGGCTTCATTTTCAAAGGTTGCCAAATTGTCTCATTGTTAAGCACTCAGTATAGATGGGCTAAATTTTGTCAAATCTTTTGGAATCTAAGAAGTCATGCGTGCTCAGTTGCTTAGTCATATCCGGCTCTTCATGGCCCCATGGACTGTAGCTTGCCAGGCTTCTCTGCCCATGGAATTTTCCAGGCAAGTTGAGTGGGTTGCCATGTTCTACTCTAGAGGATATTCCAAACACTCATCTCTTGCGTCTCCTGCATTGGCGGGAGAATTCTTTACCACTAGTGCCACCATAATTCATTAATATAGATAATTTTGAGAACCAAGCAAATTTTCATATCAGTGATGAAGAATATCATTCATGAATTACTTTTTTAAAGGTAGGAGGGAAAATCATGACTATTTCCTAGATTGTCTGAAGTGTTGCTCATTAAGGGTATTCATATCTAACCTCATGATGGTAAAACAGGAAAAACATTGTATTACTATGAATCTGCATCCTGCTTGTCTGCTTAACTTTGTGCTTTGTAGGGTAGTTTTTGATAGAAATGGTAAATTCTTTTGCCTTTGGTATAACATTCAAAACAGTAGCAGATTTAATTGAGTTCGTAAATGTGTTGTTAATTTGAGTTGTATTTTTTCTATAACTCATTTTCCCTCTTTTCAATGAAATAATATGTAAGAAACAGTAACAGACTTATACTTTGTTTATATTCATAAATGTCCAAATGAAATATACCCCTATTATTTTAGAAATGAGCCTTGATTTTGGCAAGGTATCAGAACTGCATGTTGCTGTTTGCCTGTATTCAAATGGTACATTTTAAATCTTAAAGCATTTTTTTTGAGAAGAAAATTAATTGGTTGCAGTTCTTGAATTAGTTGAGAGACATGTATTTGGATCTATAGATTTAGAAACATGGGTTTTTGTTAATATGATCAAGAAATTCTCTCCAGGTAAGATTATATTTGCATACTTTTTCTTGCTTAGGGACCCAACATACCTATATTTATTTCTTGACAATAATTAAAATACTTGTTTTACAGACTGCAGCTGGAAATATAATTAACATGCTTTGGCAGCTAATGGAAAATAGTCTTGAAGAACTTAAGCTGCTTCAAACAGTTCTTGTTCTTTTGACAACCAATACAGTAGTTCATGATGAGGCACTCTCTAAGGTAGGAACCTGTTTGTCCAAGTTCATTCAGTGCTTTGGGACAGTATTTGGATAAGCTGACCGAAAGAGGAAAGCCAGTGCTGTTTGAACTAAAAGCAACTTTCCTGTAGCTATTGTGATAATGCACATTGCATGTTAAAAGCCTTCAGTGCCTTGTTTTCAGACTGATTAAACAGGTGATTAAGCAGACTCCCTTGGATATAGCTGACAGGCTTGGTTATGAGTATAGTATGGAGAAAGTAAAGTAGCAGAAGAAAGGAGTAGAGAAAGAAGAAAAGAAAACAGTACTTGTTTCCAGGTATCAGTGTTGTCCACAGTTACCTTGGGTGTTCCTGACAGTTCTCTCTTTCCCCCTTTCAAAATAATTTCACATGTAAAATGTATGTAAGCCAGATAACTTAAGTCTGCCCCTGAAGCAGCTGGAGAAGTGTCATTGTGGCATTAATACTCGATAAGGCTGCATGTTCCTACTCTCTTTGAAACATATAACAACTGTTACATTGTTTGTTTCATCTTTAATTTTTTTAAATTGTGAAATATTTCCACAGAACAGAAAGTACAGAGAGTAATGTAAAAATAGCCTCAATTAATAGTTTATTATTTAGGGTAAAAGGTGCATTTCACATTACCTTTGCTAATCTTATGTGTCTTTATATTTACTGAGAGTTTGAATTATTTAAAAATACTGAAGTTTTTGTAGCTTTATTGTATAAAAGAGTGGGACTTTTAGCATAGGTGATTGAAAACAGCAAAACATAAATTATTTGCGGTCACATCAGATAAAGATAATAACCATATTCATCAACTTATTTCCCACTAAATGAAACTTGTTTTTTTAGGCAATTGTTCTTTGTTTTCGGCTACATTTCACAAAAGATAATATTACAAACAATACAGCTGCTGCTACAGTGCGACAGGTTGTTACTGTTGTTTTTGAGAGGATGGTTGCTGAAGATGAACGACACAGAGGTAAAGTGATGAAAGTTGTGTTTCCTTTTGCCTGTGGTTGGCTCTGATGTCCATGATTATTCATTTAACGATTGTCCACCATTGCCCTATGAACTTAGGCTACCTAATAATTAAAATACTTTAGAAAGTTATTAGCGTCTTTATTACTGATAATGGAACCAAAAGGTAAATCTCTCACAGTTTTGTCACCCTAAGAAGTGGACCCTGCTTTCTGTATTTATTTCTAATATATTCAAAATTTTATGTTGAAGATGGTAACAGCACATTTTATACAAGGTCTTACATTGTAAGTCTTTTTAGCCAAACATTACATATGATTATTTTATGTTACATTTTAATTTTTGTAGTTGAAATTTTAATTGGTTGCGTTATATTTTGTGGCTATTCTATAATTTAATGAACAACTTATGTTCTGTAGTTCAGTATTGTTCTGAGTGTCTTCCTACATATGTATTTCCATTTGAATTATTTCTTTAGAGTAAATTTTCAAAAGTGAGCTTCCCTCGTGTGAATTTTTGTCTTTGCCTATTAATATGTATTAATCAAGAATATTTATTAATGTAAAGCCTACTCTTCATATTTTCATCAAATCCTTTTATTTTTAATTTTTAACATTTTCATGATTTGAAACATTTCCTAAAAACTTAGAGACATATCCTGTCACAGAGCTTATAGATACTCTGTTTCTGTTACAATTTTTATAATTTGATAAATTTTAGGTTTTTTTTATTTGTTATCCTTATTAGATGAAAAGTAAAAATTTTCCACATGATTAGTTGAAAAAATCATGAGGTGCTGTCATTAAGAACAGCCTCTCTATTTTATGGAGTCAAGAAACAAAAGATTAAACTTTTTTTTAAGTTTTTTTCACCTCTAAACTCATGATATTATATAGTCTTTCATATCATTTGGTGTTATTTTGGTAATACTGCTTAAAAAAAATAGCAATACTAGTAAATAATGATAGTTCTGCCTACTCTAATAATTACTTCACTTTATCTGAATTTAACCATTGGTCAAATTTTTCACATTCTGTTTCAGGCATTTTTCATCTATTTGTTTATTAAGATATTCCCACTAACTTTTGTCTCACTTTTCCAAGGGGAAATGCAGGTGGAATTCTAACAGTTTGAAACATAAAGGAATTAAAGTAGAGGATAAAACAGAGCAGTTCTCCAGTTTGAATGTCTTATATACCATAATCTCAATATAATTTCTGAATTGATAGTTTGGCTATGTGTCTAATATCACACTTAATACTTTCTAATAAGGTAGAAAATATTTAGAACCTCTTCCTTTTCAAGTAGTCATTAGTCAAGATTTATTTGAAACAGGCTGCCATGACTTACAGGAAATAGTATCTTGTTAATATGCAAAGAAATTGAGAAGCCCCATTCTAGTTGACTCTTGGCTAGGCAATACTTGTCACTGACATAGTACTTAATGGCAGATCAAGCAGTTAATTCTCTTGAAGATAGTGAGACTCTAGAGGAATTAACTGTGGTAAATATTTATATGTTTGATATTTAAAAGTACATTCAAATATGACATGGGTTTCAAATCCATGAAATAAAAGGACTAGAGAAAGGGGTACTAGGAAAATCATATGTATGGACAAAGATAATAAGTTTATTAAAATGAACATGAGATAGTGAAGAGTATTTTTTTTATTATATGATGTATAAAAATGTAATTCCCAATTTTTCTTTCCATTTTGGAGGCATGATTGTGAACCTAAAGTTTATAATTCTGTAAATACATACTTATTTTCAATATGCCTTTTAGATAGTATATATGATTTATTAAAAGCACCAAGAACTCCTAAAACCCTTCTTATTTTGATTGCAGATATTACAGACCAACCAGTACTAGTCCAAGGAAATAGTAACAGAAGATCTGTCAGTACCCTCAAACCTTGTGCTAAAGATGCATATATGCTTTTCCAGGTATTTCCATTGATAAGAATAATTTTTATAATATAGTTTTGTGTGAATGTTTGATTTTGGAATTTTGTATCTGATTTAATTTTTAAGTGTTTTTTTTTTCATTGTCATTTTAAAGTGTCAAAAAGTAGTATAGGTTTAAAAAGAAAAAAGTAGTACAAGTTTCCTCCACTATCTGATAGTAGCATATTTCTGTGAAACTCAAAATGCCTTAAGTGAAAAAGCAATTACTTAGGACACAATTACCTAATGAATGCACAAAATAAATCAAGATAAAGCACAGACACAGACACAGCTCAAAGCTTTGGCAGCTTGATGCTGAGATGCTGACTATAGTTCCTGGAGAAAGAACTTGAAGGTACCACTCTTGCTGCTGGGGGTGTATGCAGCCTGTGTTATGGGCTACCTGCAAAACAAACGCAGAAGATGGTTTTCATTTTTGTCTTTTTTTCTTTTTTTAAAGAAAATTGAAAATCTTCAAATTTTCTTCTGGTTAAAGAAAGTCTGATTTCTTCTGGTTAAAGAAAATAGGTGCTAATCTAGGTCTTTTGTAAAAACTAAGTGGTGAAGAACTTTTGGAAAGCATGTGATATCTGTCTAAAACATTAAAGAGTGTCTATACCTAATTAGCATGATAAAATGTTATGTTTCACTTTAAGGAAATAAAATGAGTGAAATCCTGAACTAGCTATATTAGGAATGACTAGTCATATAAAATACTTGCTTTAGTAGGAAAATTATTTACTTAAATTCTGCTCTGATATAACATGATATACCTGATTTTTACATTACTTGTCATGAATAAAACAAGATTAACCTGCACTAAAAATTTTATTAATTTTGATTAGAGACTCTTTAAAACAATGTTAGAATAACATTTTGTCTCTACTCTGTATATTAAGTTTACTTACATAATCAACTATATAATTAATTAAAATTTGAATTGTTAATACTTAATTTCTAAGGAATAAAACCTACTGATAAGAGATACTTAAAATAATTTTTTATGAGCTATGAATTTTGAAAAGGACTTTACATTCCAGCATGTGAAATATTTTATTTTTTATTTATTGTTTGATTTATTTTCCAGGACCTTTGTCAGTTGGTTAATGCTGATGCCCCTTACTGGCTAGTAGGTATGACAGAAATGACTCGAACATTTGGCCTTGAATTACTTGAATCAGTCCTGAATGATTTTCCACAAGTCTTTTTACAAGTAAGCCATTTGTGGTATCTTGCAACAAAATTAATCTTCCTTTTTTTCAGAGATAGTATTCAAGAAAGCAGGATGTATTTTTACCCCACATTAAAAGATGCAAAAAATTATAGCTTCAGACTTTAGACATCATAATCTACTGTTATTTTAACTTTTGTTGTGCCCAAGCATTTTGAAATTTTAATGTTAGAAGGAAACCCTAGAGTCTTGTCTTGTCTGGTCAAGTATTTCCAAATCTAAGGGTGTATGAAGGAGCTCTTTTTATAATGTTTATAATTATATATTATATATAATTATACATATTATAATATTTATGATGTGAGCTCTTTTTATAATATTTAAAAGCCTTAAAAATTGTTGCTAATTTTTGTATGTAGCTGTGTGCTTTTATGTAATTTAAATTAAAAAGAAGTCATCAATGCTTATTTAATAAATTTAATGTACTGTGCAGAATATTTCAAAACAGTTGATAGGGAAAAAAGTGAGAAAGAATTCAAACTTTTCATTTTACTTTTAAGAAGCTAAAGTCCAAAAGTGATTCAGTAATTTACATGAGGTTCTTCAGTTATTTGCAGATCTTGAACTAAAATTTAGAACATTTATCTGTACTCTAGCTCCTTTCCCTAATATGCTGCCCCTCCCTAGGTCAGCTATTTGATCTTTGCTCTTACCTACAACACAAGTGAATCAAGTGCCACAAAAGTAAAAGATCCTTTAGACCAGGAGTCGGTATTGAAATCTTTACTACATGGCTTATAGATTTTGTCCATATTAGATAACTCTTCAGTGCTTTCAGTGGTATTGAACAATATTAACTGAGGATTCCCTTTCTTGTATTAGCATAGGAGAAGTTAAGGTATAACTTGATTCATAGCCTTGTATAAACTGATAGTTGTAACAGCTATGACTTTTGACTGCCTCCTCTGTGCTAAACTTTGCCAAATTCCTTACATATCATAATCTCTTTAATCTTCACAAATACCTGAAGTACCAATTTTTCCTATTTTACCCAGGAGGAAGCTAAGACTCTGAGGGTTAAATAATTTGTCTAAGGGTTCTAGTTTGTGAGTGTCCTCATCCTTTAGCCTCACTGTCATTTTTGTTCCTAAATGACCCAAGTGGACTCCTGCTTCAAGGCCTTTGTACTTGCTGCTGCCTGGGCCTGGAATACTCTTCTCCTGTATAGATTGTTCTTTTATACTTTTGAGGACTTTACTCAGCGGTCAACATATCAGACAAACCTTCCCCACCACTCTGTGTGAAATGGCAGCTTCTTTTCCTGGCAGCATTCTTGTCTTTCTGACTCCTTGTCATTTTTCTTATTACTTCCTGACATATGTGTTTGTACATGAGTTGCTCTATTTTTTCCCCTCATAAAAAAGTAAGTTCTATGAGGCAGGGACTTAGTTAAGTGTTGTACAAGTGCCTATAATAGTGCCTGGCATATGGCAGGTATTTGATAAATATTTGAATAAAAGAGTGAATGAACTGGTAAATGAATTTGAATTAGAAATTTCTATAGTTTGAATTACATTTTCTAATTTTGTAGGGAAAGGTTTGAAAAAATGGTTTCAGATTTATTGTGCCCAAAATAAATCTATTCTACTTTATTCTTCTTGCTATAACCCAGAGGAGAGAAAAGAATTACATTGTGTAAGATCCTAAAATTTACTTCTACAGATCCCTTAAAAAACTAGGAATAAAACTACCATATGACCTAACAATCCCACTACTGAGCATATACCCTGAGAAAACCGTAGTTGAAAAAAACACATGTACCCCAGTGTTCATTGCAGCACTATTGACGGTAGCTAAGACATGAAGGAAACCTAGATGGAATTTAGAAAGATGGTACTGATAAACCTATTTGCAGGGCAGCAGTGTAAACGCAGAGATAGAGAAAAGACTTTTGGACAAAGTGGGGGAAAGAGAGGGTGGAATGAATTGAGAGAGTAGCATGGAAACATATACAATACCATATGTAAAAAAAAAATAGCCAGCCAGTGGGAATTTACTGTATGAAGCAAGAAGCTCAAATCCAGTGCTCTCTGACAACCTAGAGGAGTGGGATGAGGTGGGAAGGTGGGAGGGAGGTTCAAGAGGGAGAGGGCATATGTATACCTATGGCTGACTCATGTTGATGTATGGCAGAAAGCAACACAATATTGTAAAGCAATTATCCTCCAATTAAAAATAAATAAAAAAAATTGCTCCTACGAAGTTTTCTTCAAGAGATAAATATTTGTTTTCATTCACTCATTATTCACTCATCCAATCAGAATTTACCAATACCTTAAAATCTGCTGGTGAATGTGTTCAATGCAAAGGATTCAGTATTTAAAGAAGATAAAATTCTTGCCTTTATGTGCTTATCAGTCTAATTGGAAGCAAAACATTACTGAATGATAAACTGTGATGAGTGCAATGAGAGAAAAGTATAAAAAGTGCTATAAAAATGAGTAACATAGGTACCAAACCTAGTGGAGAGTTGGTGATGAATGAAGGCTGTGAAGCTTTTACCTGAAATATGAGGAGTATTTAGTTGAGATAAACAGGTAGTATAGGAAAAGAATATTTTAGAGCAGTGACTCTAAGAAAGGATCTGCCTTCTCTTTTAGAAAATAAGCTCTGTAAGAGCAGGGACAAAATTGAACTTAACCCTGAATTTCACAGTGACCACAGGACTAGAAAAGGTCAGTTTTCATTCCAATACCAAAGAAGGGCAGTGCTAGAGAATGTTCAAAGTACCACACAGTTGTCCTCATTTCACATGCCAGCAAGGTCATGCTCAAAATCCTCCAAGCTAGGCTTCAACATTACATGAACAGAGAACTTGCAGATGTACAAGCTGGATTTGGAAAAGGCAGAGGAATCAGAGATCAAATTGCCAACATCTGTTGGATCATAGAAAAAGCAAGAGAATTCCAGAACAATATCTACTTCTGCTTCAATGTCAATGTGGAAGCCTATGACTGTGTGGATCACAGCAAACTGTGGAAAATTCCATGATTTTTCCAGTACTCATGTATGAATGTAAAAGCTGGACTATAAAGAAGATTGAGCACTGAAGAATTATTGCTTTTAAACTGTGATATTGGAGAAACTTTTGAGAGTCCCTTGGACTGCAAGGAGATCCAACCAGTCAATCCTAAAGGAAATCAACCCCGAATATTCATTGAAAGGACTGATGCTGAAGCTCCAATACTTTGGCCACCTGATGTGAAGAGCCGACTCTTTGAAAAAGACTCTGATGCTGGGAAGGATAGAAGGCAATAGGAGAAGGGGACAACAGAAGATGAGATGACTGTATGGCATCATCGACTCAGTGGACATGAGTTTGAACAAGTCTGGGAGATGGTAACGGACAGGGAAGCCTGGTGTGTTGCAGTCCATGGGGTGGCAGAAGTTGGACATGACTGAGCAACTGAACAAGAAGAATATCACAATTCCTGACACAAATTATACAGTTGGCAAGTAAATGCTGAATAAAGCACTGAAATGTGAGGAAGTAGGCAGTCTTTTACCTTCTTCAAAATGAACTTAGTGAATTATAGAACTAATTATATTTTATTAATCAAAGATGACTTCCAACTTTATGGCTTGAGCCATAGACAATATTCTATGAGCAGCACATTTGCTAGAAAGGGTAGTATGTTCAGTTTTGAACTTACTCCTTTGGAGATACCCAAGTGTACACAGAATAGTAGTTTGATTTATATACCTTGAGCTTGAACGTAAGGTTTTGGGCTCAAGTTATAAATTTAAGCTTCACTGGCACATACGTAAGGGAATGAGGTCACCTGTGGTGATAATGTGGTACTAAGAACCTGATAACCTAGAGCTCTGAGGACCCTCATTGTGAAACAGTTGGGCACGAGAGGATGAGTGTACAGGAGAGACTCAGAGCATGGGGGCCAGAAAGGTAGGAATGCAATTGAGCATTCCTTTTAGGAATCAGTTATGTCAGGTGCTTCAGTGAAATTTGGTAAGACTGCTAGGGCAATGTTTGCTTTGGCCACAGATAAATACATCATGATGTGTATAATGAGAATAGTTTAAATGGAGATGGACTATAGATTGATGGAGATTGTTTAGGAAACACAGCTGTAGTTAGTTGAATAGTGGGGGGAAAAAGTTAACATAAAACTTTTAGGAATTGTCTGAAATATTTATGAGTTAACTAGTATGTAGAACTGGACATGGAACAACAGCCTGGTTCCAAATAGGAAAAGGAAGTACGTCAAAGCTGTATATTGTTACCCTGCTTATTTAACTTCTATGCAGAGTACATCATGAGAAACGCTGGGCTGGAAGAAGCACAAGCTGGAATCAAGACTGCCGGGAGAAATATCAATAACCTCAGATGACACCACCCTTACGGCAGAAAGTGAAGAAGAACTAAAGAACCTCTTGATGAAAGAGGAGAGTGAAAAAGTTGGCTTAAAGCTCAACATTCAGAAAACTAAGATCATGGCATCTGGTCCCATCACTTCATGGGAAATAGTTGGGGAAACAGTGGAAACAGTGTCAGACTTTGTTTTTTTTTGGCTCCAAAATCACTGCAGATGGTGATTGCAGCCATGAAATTAAAAGACGCTTACTCCTTGGAAGGAAAGTTATGACCAACCTAGATGGTGTGTTCAAAAGCAGACACGTTACTTTGCCAACAAAGGTCCGTCTAGTGAAGGCTATGGTTTTTCAGTGGTCATGTATGGATGTGAGAGTTGGACTGTGAAGAAGGCTGAACGCCGAAGAATTGATGCTTTTGAACTGTGTATTGGAGAAGACTCTTGAGAGTCCCTTGGACTGCAAGGAGATCCAACTAGTCCATTCTAAAGAAGATCATTCCTGGGATTTCTTTGGAAGGACTGATGCTAAGGCTGAAACTCTAGTACTTTGGCCACCTCATGCGAAGAGTTGACTCATTGGAAAAGATTCTGATGCTGGGAGGGATTGGGGGCAGGAGGAGAAGAGGACGACAGAGGATGAGGTGGCTGGATGGCATCACGACTCAATGGACATGAGTCTGAGTGAACTCCGGGAGTTGGTGATGGACAGGGAGGCCTGACGTGCTGCGATTCATGGGGTCCCAAAGAGTCGGACACAACTGAGTGACTGAACTGAACTGAAGACTATTTAGCAAAGTTGAAAATGGACTTAACTATGCTTTTCATTTTGTCAGTCAGTGAAACTACTATACATGTAAAAGTAGAATTTCAAATCACATCACTTAAGAACAAATTTATTTTTGGGGGGGCTACACTGAGTCTTTGTTGCTGTATGTGGGCCTTCTCCAGTTGTAGTGAGCATGGGCTATTCTAGCGGCAGTGCACAAGCTTCTCACTGCAGTCATTTCTCTTGTGGCGCACAGGCTTTAGGGCATGCAGCCCCAGTAGTTGTGGTACACATGCTTTGTTGTTCCATGGCATGTGGGATCTTCCTGGACTGGGGACTGAACTCGTATTTCCTGCATGGTGGGCGGATTCCTTGCCACTGAGCCACCAGGAATACCCTCCATAAGAACCACATTTAGGGGGGAAGAATTAAAAGTACTTTAAAATGAATTTAAAATCTAGAAGGATATATATTTGGAGTCAACAGAGACTCACTAACTTATCTCTGGGAGATACTAAGCCAAACTTTTATTTTTATCTTTTTACTTCTCTGTGTTTTCTTTCCTTTTTTCTGCTTAATGAACCTGTATTTTTTTCTTGAATTAATCTGATTTTTTAAGATATACATTTTACAAATTTAAAAAATCTACTCTGTGCCTTATCTTTCCTTTTTCTGTAAGATTAAAGGATTGGATTGGTTGATTTTTATTTTTGCTTCTTTGTTCTTGCCCTCAGTGAAACTGGGTTGCTTAAAACAACAGAATAATTTTTATATTGAGGTTAAACATTGACTGTAGACTGGACCTTTTTTTGTCAGTATAATAAGACTACTTTTGGCTAATATATTGAGCAAATTAACAAGGGAGGTTTTCTGTGCAATATGCCATAATTATAAATAAATTTAAGAATTTTCTGTAAGATTCTCAGACCTTAAAATAATTATGCTTGTTTTTCATTGTGTTTTTTATCAACTCATTGTGTTCTGTTCAAGTGATCTAACCGAACAAAATATTAATTAATAAATCTGCTTGTGAATAGAGTTATCGTCACAAAAACAATATGAATTATGTAATTTATTTACTTTATTATTCAAATTTTCTCCTCTCAGCTTCCTGTTTAAATGCTTTTTCTGTTTGAATTTGTAAAATCTATTTTCTTTTTTTATGTTTTTAGTTGCTAGAATTGCTAGTGTCCTACTAAAATTAAAATTCCTAGTAATTAACATCATTTTAATTCCACAATTATTAAATGTTCTTTTTTTAAATTTCAATTCTTTTTAAAACTTCTTGAAATATTGTCATTTGATCTTATATTCTCAAAGAGGAATATTAATTTCAGAATTGTGTGTAAACTTTAAAATGAACTATATAAACTTAAATTTTATTCATACTGATTATTGAAGATTGTTATTAACTGTGAGACTTTTATAAGTATTAAGTACAAAGTAAATAAATTCTTTTTTTCTTTCTTTTTTTTTTTTAATCTTTGCAAATAGCATCAGGAATTTAGTTTCCTCCTCAAAGAAAGAGTATGTCCTCTTGTGATAAAGCTCTTTTCTCCAAATATAAAATTCAGACAAGGTTCCAGCACTTCATCTTCTCCAGCACCAGTTGAAAAACCGTATTTTCCTATCTGCATGCGTTTGCTGAGAGTAGTATCTGTTCTGATTAAGCAGTTTTACAGTCTGTTGGTAAGTGCTAATTTTCATATGTATTTGTTTATATAATTGCATGAATCCTCCTGAAAAGATGATCTTATTATAGTGTATTTAGCTACTTCAGTTAAGCAAACTTCTTTTTTTTTGAGTACTTATAGGTAATCTCCAAGGTATTTGAAAGTTCATTCTTTCTTTCTTGAATCTCTCTTAGGTTTATGTGGTATTTTATACTCCATAACCCCACTGCATTTTATACCTCATTATTTTTTTAGTACTTGTTTTTTCTTCTCTCCAAGGCTGCCAGTGCCAAATTTTTTTTAATACCACCATACATATGACCTGTTACAAAATTTGGTGAATTGTAGCATTAGAAATTAATTACTATTTTCAGAACAATATTATATCTATTTTGCATTCATTGTGGATGCAAGATATGTTGTGATATTCTTGATCATAATTCTATGTAATGATTGACTCTTAAATATTGAAATAATATTTTCAGAGAAAATGGTATATTATGGTATATTTCTTTAAAATTTTATGTTAAGTCAAATTCAGCAGTTTATAATTCTTTAAATTTATATCCTTAATTTTTTAATTTTTATTTATTTATTTTTTAATTTAATTTTATTTTTTATACTGTATTAGTTTTGCTATACATTGACATGAATCAGCCACGAGTGTACATGAACTCCTAATCCCGACCCCCACCTCCCCTCTCCCGCCCCACTATATCCTTAATTTTAATTAACAAAAGTAATTGGTTATTGATCATCTACTGTGAAAAGTCAGTATGCTAAATGTCAGTGATAACCAATGTTATAAACTATTAGATAGTATAAGTAGTTTATACTAAATTCTATGGAAACTTTAAGAAAATTTGTTTTCTATATTTATGGTACACTTATCATAGATTTTGTTTTCATAGTCCAAATCCATTTATGTAAAATGAATTTTGAAATAATCTTTATAAGCACTGTAGTTATTATTTCTGGCCACATGAGATATATCTGTAAGGTATTTAGTATATTGCTTGGAAATGCTGTAGGAAATTAAGTCATTTCAGAATGTGTTGCTATTTAGGGAACTGTAAAATATCAGGGTTTGGTGCCAAGGGTTTAAGAGTCTTTTGGTGTACTCATCATTGTTGGCTTGGACTATTTTGTTCTAAATTTTAAAAAATTACAATCATTGTTCCCCACAAATGTAAGTATTTGATATAAATTCCAATAATTATACTTAATTGATAAACCAAGACTTTGTTGTCTAATTATATACAGTTAAAATGGAGGGAAATTCTCTGAGTCTTTATATTGTTTGGTGGTGGTGGTTTAGTCGCTAACTTGTGTCTGACTCTTGCAACCCCACGGACTATAGCCTGCCAGGCTCCTCTGTCCATGGGATTCTCCAGACAAGAATACTGGAGTGGATTGCCATTTCCTTCCTCAGGGGATCTTCCCAACCCAGGAATCGAACCCTGGTCTACTGCATTGCAGGCAGATTCTTAACCGACTGAGCTAGGAGGGAGCCTTACTTTTAGAAATTTGGAAAGGCAGCATTTGTTGAAAATTAAAGAAAGATAGTTTCTCTAAAGATGGAAAGCTTATATCTGTTAGTTGTTGTATTTTCTATATTGTATTAATTTACAGTTTGTCTCAGTCCACAAATAAGCTTAAAAAAAATGTAAACTGGAGTGACAAGTGATAGAACAGGAAGCTCTAGGCATTCTATCCCCTACAGAGACACCAGCTTTAAAATACACAGAAAGATTGTCTTCGTGTGAACTTTAGAAACCAGCTTAGAAATTACAGCGTCCCAGTCAGGTTTAAGGCCAAGATAAGTTCATTAGAGTGGGTAAGAAAGCCCACTGCACTTACCTGCCATACCCTATCCCACCCTGGCATAGCATGGTATGATCAAGAGAAAATTCCTAACTAATGGATTTTCCTTCATGTAAAAAAGGGTGAAATGTGCAACCAATATCCTGACTTTTGGGGTACTGCTCAAGGAACTGATTTTTGTCTTACCTGACTCTTAGACACTGACAAGAAAGGCCGCAACATATTTGGCTGCCAGGGTTGCTGAGAACAAAGGCAAACCCTGTGGCTTGCAGTACCAGGGAGATTATAGTATAACACAGACTTCAGTTCAGTTCAGTCACTCAGTCGTGTCTGACTCTTTGCAATCCCATGGACTGCAGCACATGAGGCTTCCCTGTCTATCACCAACTTCTGGAGCTTGCTCAAACTCATGTCCATCGAGTTGGTGATGCCATCCAACCACCTCATCGTCTGTCATCCCCTTCTCCTGCCTTCAGACTTGCCTAATATCAGGGTCTTTTTCCAGTGAATCACTTCTTCTCATCATGTGGCCAAGTATTGGAGATTGCACACAAATCCAGAGAACTTTGACACTTTGACAAAAAAAGCTAGAGTGAACCCCAAAATCTCTAGCTGGGCTGATTGATAAAGATCTTTTCCTGTACAGAAACAATACATAAAGAGTAAAGAGTTGGCTATTTTTTCAAATGCCCAAATTTGAACAGAAAATAAGAATATATACAAATAAATAGGAAAACGTGACCCAAAGGAGGAAGATAAATTTATAGAAATTGTCCTTAAAGAAATGGCGATCATAACTTCCCTGGTGGTCCGGTGGTTAAGAATCTGACTGCCAGTGCAGGGTACCATGGTTTGATCCCTGATCTGGAAAGATTCCACATGCTGGGGTCAACTAAATCTGTGCAGTGCAACTTTTAAAGCCTACATGCCTTAGAGCCAATTTTCCACAACAAGAGAAACTGCCTCAATGAGAAGCCTGTGCACCACAACTAGAGTCACCCCTGCTTACTGCAACTAGAGAAAGCCTGCTTATTACAATAAAAACCCAGCACAGCCAAAATAAATAAGAAATGGAGATCAGTGAGTTAACCAACAGAGAATTCAAAAACTATCATGAAGATGCTTTAATAGCTGAAAGAGAACATGGAAAACTAGTCAGAAAAATGGTATATGAACAAAATATCAGCAAAGAGAGAAACTAAAAAAGAACCAAACAGATTCTGAATTTGAAAAATACAGTAACTCAATTGGAAAAAACTCCTAAAGAAGATAGCAGACTGGATCAAGTAGAGAGAGAATGAGCAAAGATGAAGACAGGTTATTTGAAATTATCAAGTCAGAGGAGCCAAAGAAAAAGAAATGAGCAGACCTTATGGGACACCATCAAGTAGGCCAGTATATGCGCATCTAAGAAAAATGCGCCGTGTTTCCCTGTCACACTCACAGTACCTCTGTAACCAAATGTGTGACTATTTCCCCACACTGACCACTCTCTGACAGCCAGGTGTCAGTTGGATTCTGACATCCACCAGAGTTAGCAAAGGCCTCACGGGTGGTGCTTGTGGTGAAGAACCTGCCTGTCAGTGCGGGAGATGTAAGAGACATGAGTTCGATCCTTGGGTCTGGAAGATCCCCTGGAGGAGGAAATGGCAACCCACTCCAGTATTCTTACCTGGAGAATCTCATGGACAGAGGAGCCTGGGAGGCCACAGTCCATCGGGTCACAAAGTCAGACACGACTGAAGCGACTTAGCATGTACCATGCATTAAGGCATCAGTCCCATGAGGCTGTCCCCTGTATTAGATGCCATTCCCAAGTAGTGGGTCTCCAGGTTACCAACTAGTTCCGTGCAGCTTGGCTACAAATTGGAGGTTCCCATGACCCCCTTTTGGGGTTTGATAAGTTGATAAAGTGACTCACAGAACCCAGGGAAACATTTTACTACTGCTGATTTATTACAAAGGACATTTTAAAATGCCAGTGAACAGGCAGATGAAAACGTACATAGGGTGATGTCTCCATATTTGGGGGATTTTTATGGAGGTTTTATCATGTAGGCATGGTTGATTATTAACTCAATTTCCATCCATCTCCCCACTCCAGAGACTGGAGGGTGGGGATGAAAGTACCAAGCTTTCTAATCATGGCTTAGTTTCTCTGGTAACCAGGCTCTGTCCCAGAGTTCACTGAGAGTTGCCTCATTAGAACAAAAGATAATCCTGTTGCCCAGGAAATTCCGAGGGATTTAGAAGTTCTGGGTCAGGAACTTGGGTTAGAGATCGTTGTTAGAACAAAAAATGGTCCTAGCCACCCATATTTACAAGGGTTTTAGGAGCCCTCCTAAAATCAGGGGTGGAGACCAACATATATGTTTAATGCATTATGGGAATTTTAGATGAGAGAAAGGGGCAGAGAGCCTGTTTGAACTAATGGCTGAAACTGCAAATTTGAAAAAGGAACATACAAATTCATGAAGCTCAAAAAATTCCCACTGGGAGGATTAATTCAAGAAACAAACTGAGACACATTATAATCAAGCTGTCAAAAGTCACAGACAAAGAAAACATTTAAAGCAGAAAACGAAAAGTGACTGTTCATGTGCAAAGGGAGCTTTGATAAGATTTTCGGCAGACTTGTCAGCAGAAACCTTGCCAGCCAGAAGAGGATGGGATGATATATTCACAGTACTGAAAGAAAAACTGTCAGTCAAGAATACTGTATCCAGAAAAACTTTCCTTCAAAATTGAAGGAGAAATGAAGTCTTTCCCTGATGAACAAATGCAGAGTTTATTATCTGTGACTATACCAAATAGATGTCACTTCACTATTGATTCCCTAAGTATTATCAGAGTTGTCTTAGGAGAGCTTCTCTCTCTTCCCTCTTTAAAATGCAGGTTTTAAATAAGATAAGGCTTTAGGAAGAGAAGACATTTCTCCCTTTCCTTTTCATATTTACTAGTCAGTACTGGAGAACCCAGTTTTTTTCCTGTTCTCCACAATAAGGCAGCATTCTTACATCTTCACCATGACAAATGCTGAATTCACATTTTATCTCTGTTCCCAAGTTAGGAATTACCAGCTTAATTATATTTTATTTTTATGAAACTTGATGCTGAATTTTATCCATTCAAAATTTATATTTTGAAGCCCCATTGTGATCATATTTGGAGATGTGACCTTTGGGAGATAATTAGGTTTAGATGAGGTCATGAAGGTAGGATTCCCATGATAGAATTAGTGAGCTTATACAAAGTGTTACTGGAGAGCATTCTCTGCTATGTGAAGACACAGTAGTAAGGCAGGATCTGCAAGCGAGGAAGAGAGCTCTCACCAAAAATTGACCATGCTGACACCCTGATCTCAGTCTTCCAACCTTTAGAACTGTGAGAAATAGATTTCTGTTGTCTAAACCACCCAGGTATTTTGTTACGGCAGCATGAGCAGACTAAGATACTTGGTTTCTGTCCACCAGTTCTGTTATCTAGCAGTTCATCCAGTGACTTTTTCAGAGCTACAGAAATCTTATTTTTAGTAATTTCCATTTTGGGTGAAATTTATGTTATTGAATGAATATATTCTGGATATTACAAAGTACTTTACATTTATTAATTCAATTGGAGTTTACTATAACGCTATAAAGCAGACATTTGTATTTCTATTTTACAGATTGAAAAAATGAGGCTCAGGATATTTATGTAGTTAGCCTGAGATCATAACAGTTTGTAAGCTGCAGAGCTAGGATGTTAAGTAATCCTTTTATAGCCCCCAAATCCAAGCTCTTAGCCTCACCGCATTTTATACTTCTCTATTTTCTTAGTTCTCATGTCTTCCTCTTTCCAAGGCCAAGTTTCCTGTACTACTCCTCTACCATTCTTTGTATTTTGACCTTAGTCTCCTTGATTTAGGGGGCAGAATAAGGAGAGAGAACCGCACAGCCAGCTACAGTAAAGATCAAATATTGCAGCTTGAATGAAGAGAAAAGCATACTTTTGTTTTTCACTCATCAATTGAGAGTGATGACCAACTGATAAAACATCCCTTCACAACAAGGCAGCTCTTGGACTGGGTTGCAAAGATGAATTCTTCACATAGGACATTAATTCCTCAGTGTTAAAACTTGTTAGGTTGAGAGTTTGCTCACTGGTGTGCAGCAGTTCGGATGTTATAGTTTAAGGTCAAAAGTTAGAAGAGTGGTAGTCGTGGGGTTAGATATGTGACTTTTGTGGAATTCTCTCTTATTTCTCTGGTGTTATCCTTATTTAAACTTGGAAATGATACATCTCCTAAAAGGCCTACCCTCCAGTAGTAATTTTATACTTTTCAGTGTAGGACACCTTTATATTAAAAATATTGAGGTGCTTTCATTTATGTGGATTATTTCTAACATTATTTACTGTATTGCCTGAGTGATACTAAAACCCATTTCATGTTAACATAAAAATTTATTTTTGCAAAAGATACCTATATTTTCCAAAGAACAAAAAGGATTGTTTTATATTCTTTTTGTAAATTTCTTTAATGTCTGTCTTAATAGAGATAGCTGGATTCTCCTACTTTCTTCTGTTTTCATTATTTTGTGGTATATTGTTTTGGTCAAAGCATATAAAGAAAATCTGTCCTCAGAATGGTATATAGTTGGAAAAGGCAGAATTATTTTAATGACGTTTTCAGATAATAGTATACATTGTTCTTTGATATTGTACCAAACTGAACCAGTGACACTTTCTGAAAGGTGAAAAATATGAAACTGTGTTACATTTTTATTCCCTGTTACTTTAGAATTCATTGATTGATTTGGTGCTTCATTCAGTTGTATCCTTCACCAATGAATCATTTATTATGATTGAGCAGATGTTCCAAATGTTAACACTCCATTCAGTACCAAACGTCGCACATGTTAATATGAATGTTAATATCAGCAACCATTTATCAGAAAAGTCTTCCATTATTAAAAAGCTGCCCAGGTCATAGGAGCAGATACAAGTCTTCTAAAATTCTAATTTTTGTTTGAAAGCTTGAATCTTATCATTTACAATAAATACTGTCAGTTGTTTCCCCAAAAGTGACAAGCTTATTTTATTAAATTTTGAGAAAATGTCTGCAG
>SJXQ01005557.1:169602-207804 GCA_006408695.1 Aepyceros melampus | reverse complement strand
TTTTATCACTCACCTCACCTTAGTTCTAGTCCTGACTCAGTAACATGTACCCTTAGAACATTTCCTTATCTTCCATTTACTAAGCCATATTAACATATTCTATTTCTGAAATAAACTCTCTACTTAGTTATTTTGGTTGCTTAGCAAGTAGCAAACTTATGTGTTCAAAAACAGTGTTCACTTAAGCTGACAAAGTGACTCCTGGCTATGTCATTCTGAATATGCTGTCACAGGTATTTGGCTCACTGAAGACAGTGCATCCATTCCTCTAAAATGGCCTCGATCTAAAATGGTCTTGTTCCTCCTTAATATCATTATCTTGGCTGGAGCACATGTCTTAGAGGATGAGGTATAGGGATAAGGAAGACTCCAGAAATTCAGTCCTTCATTGGCAGTGTGGCCATTAAAATGGCTGAAAGGTATTGGATGCAGCAGACTTAAATGTGGACAATTTGTTCAAACTGAACTGAAGCAGAAAGTAAAGGTGAACAAAGTGCTAAAGTACTGAAAGGCTCCAGGTGTTATCAGGGGCCGAATCACTCTAAATGCGTTGTGCTTGAGAAGGCATTGTTATACCATTCAGAGAGAAGCAGCATGGGCAGAAGCACAGAGGAAGAGGGAGGTTATAAAATTAAAGAACTCTAAAATAGTTCTAACAGTTTGTTTCTTACTTAAGACTCTTCAGTGTGGCCATTAAAATGGCTGAAAGGTATTGGATGCAGCAGACTTAAGTGTGGACAATTTGTTCAAACTGAACTGAAGCAGAAAGTAAAGGTGAACAAAGTGCTAAAGTACTGAAAGGCTCCAGGTGTTATCAGGGGCCGAATCACTCTAAATGCCTTGTGCTTGAGAAGGCATTGTTATACCATTCAGGGAGAAGCAGCATGGGCAGAAGCACAGAGGGAGAGGGAGGTTATAAAATTAAAGAACTCTAAAATAGTTCTAACAGTTTGTTTCTTACTTAAGACTCTACTCACAGTTTGAGTCTCTTTGCTCCAGAACATACTGTATTTCCAGACATTACTTTAGAAACAACCAAAAATGTCACCTACTCAAGAAGTAAATATTCATTAAAAAATCTAAATATTTAAATTACTAACAAGTGAATTAGAAGTTGGAAAAATTATTTTTAATAAATTGAGAGAGCATATTAGCATATTTATTCAAAAAATCAGATAAGTGTGCATTGACCACATTAATGGAGTTCTAATATGAAGTTCATTAGGACAGGCCTATATTAAATAAATTGTGAACCCAGAGGACAGAGTGCCACAATTTGGTTTTATGTCTACATGTGTATAAACTAAAGTAGTAATAACACTTACATTATTTGCCATAATCCATGTTAGAATTTATAAAGAAAATAATAAAACTCAACTAGCATAATGATTAGATAGCTATATAGAAAGAATAGAGAAACTATACCCCTTCAAAGAATGCTGACTTTGAATAAATCATAAGAATATTTTCTATGTCTTCCAAAATCATAACTATTTGTAAGCACAAATACTATATCATATGACAAACTCTAGGGCCTAAACACTGATTACCCCCAATGCTGCTTGTTAATAATAATTAATAGCAGATGAATTATTCAACCAGTTATTAACTGGTTTAGTTCTCAAGCAAGATTTTTTGCTATTTAAAATTACAAAAAACATGAAACAATTTTGGGCTAGAGTGTTCTGATATTGATTAGACAGAGAGATTCAGCTTTCTTTATCTATCAGTCTATCTAAGCAGTAAAATAGGGCTATTGAAGGCTTACCTCTTTGTTAAATTAATAGCAAACATCTGTAAGTGTGAAACTTTAGAAATATTTCCAGTAAAGTCCAGAAGAGGGCATGGAGGTACAGTACCAACTCTACTGTTCAAACCTGGACTGGACCGCATAGCCAGTATACAGCCATACACAGCAATACCAAAACAAAGTTATGAATAATGAAAAAAGGTAATATGATTCTCTAATTAAAAACCCCAAGGAAGTTGGCTGCTAAATATTCAAATTTATAAGAAACTTCGAAAGCTGGTGCAGAAGATGACTATATCAAAAGGAAGATTTTTTTTTAAAGGCTGTACCTCGTAGCATGTGGATCTTAGATCCCCTACAGGGACTGAATCCACGCCCCTGCATTAGGAGCTTGGAGTCTTAGCCACTGGACCCCCAGGGAAGCCCCAATAGGAGGACTCTTATCACAAAATAAGTAACTAGGATATATAATGGTAAATACATCACTCAAAACAGTAGTGCTATCCAAAAGATACCTCAAAAGAAAACTAACAATGCACATGATGTTTATGGAAGTAAATGTAAAAAAAATTAATGACAGACTTAGGTAAAAGGAATCTCAAATAGAGCAACATATCTTATGTTTATTCATGGTGAGTATTGTACAGTAGTCAATTCTCCTTAAATTATTTACAGATTTATGCCTTGCTTGATTGGTCTGGCACCCTATCAGATTAGTAGCTCACTTACAAAGCATCAAGGTGAGAAACAGTGAGGACTGAGGGGAGAGCCCACTCCAAAATAAGAGTCCACAAAGAGCCGCACCCCACCCCCCCACTATCAGTCTTGGGAGGCCCTAGACATGGTTGCTAGGCTCAGGCTACCCCTTACTTCCTGCTAGGGGTTCCGAGGGAAATGAGAACCCTGGTCTGTGGCCAGCTGACTTAGCTTAGCAGAGGAAGAAGTCCCAGGCCCACTCAGAGTCAGGTAAGACTCCCTCATGTGAGTTCTGCACGATTTCTCCACCTGCCGGGACAGACAGGGAGGCCCTTCCAGAACCGCCCCCCCCCCGCCCCCCGCCAATGGCAAACCCAGTTGGGCGATACCGGAAGTGCTCTCCCTGCCTTCCGCCGCGGCAGCTTTGGAGCTTGAGGCTTCCGTTGGAGAGGTGTGGCCTCGAGTATCTACAGAGGGACAAGTTCCAGGATTGGACAGGTGTCCAGGTGAACAATCTTTGTTAGAAGTAAAGGGACACACTCCTCCCAGAACTCAGGTGGTCCCGTAGAGCCCCTCCCTATCCTAACTTGCGCCATCCCGACCCTCAACCCCCGAGTGGCTCAAAAGTAACCGTTAGGCCCAACACCCCCCTACTTCCACCAGGAGAATTTGTGGGATGGGAAGCCTTGGTCTGAAGGGGCAGCCTCAAGTCAGCAGAGGGAGTCGTAAAAGGACTGGTCAGGAGTCAAGTTCAGTATTCTGGGTTAGAGTTAAGGTGACAAGCCCCTGATGAACAGAGGAGGCCCACAGAGTTCCGTTGCCCGCTGTCTTGTGGGTTCTTAAAACGGTACCCTTAAGGGGATCAACAAAGGCAGTTTTTCTTGGAGCCAAGATAGAAGAATCTCCCTATGGAGGCTATACATGCCTTCTTTTCCTCTGTCTTCTAGGGTGAGCTCTTCATCAACCTTGGCAGCTTGAGCAACTGCCTGCAGTCCCTGACCAGTCATTATGCCTCGGGGTCAGAAGAGTAAGCTCCGTGCCCGTGAGAAACGCCGCCAGGCCCGTACTGAGACCCAGGGCCTAGAGGTTGCTATGGCCACTGGGGCATCAGCAGCAGGAAAGCCCCCTTCCTCGGTTTCTGAGAATCTGCCTGCTGCTGGGACACCCAGCACTCCTGAGGCCCCTGAGGGAGCCACCGGTGCTACTGCAGCTAGTTCAGGCACCAGTTCAGCTGAAAATATCAATAGCCCAAAGGCGGAAAGCACAAGCTTCCCCAGGGGCGCTGAGAGCTCACTCAGTGAGATTTTAAATGATAAAGTGGCTTTGTTGGTGCAGTTCTTAATGCAGAAGTATCAAAAGAGAGAGCCAATTAGAAAGGCAGAGATGATGAAGCTTGTTATCAAACAGTACAAGAGTCATTACAATGAGATCCTCAAGAGAGCTTCTGATCATATGGAGCTGGCCTTTGGTGTTGATTTGAAGGAAGTGGATCCTACCAGGCACTGCTATACCCTTGTCAACAAACTAGACCTCTCCTATGATTCAGCTCTGAATGAATATGAGCACATGCCAAAGACCGGCATCCTGATGATTGTGCTTGGTGTGATCTTCATGAGAGGCAACTGCGCCCCTGAAGAGGCGATCTGGGAAGTGCTGAATATGATGGGTGTATATGCTGAAAGGAAGCACTTCATCTATGGGGATCCCAAGAAGGTCCTCACAGAAGATCTGGTGCAGCTCAAGTACCTGGAGTACCGCCAGGTGGCCAACAGTGAGCCTCCACGCTATGAGTTCCTGTGGGGCCCAAGAGCCCATGCTGAAACGAGCAAAATGAAAGTCCTGGAGTTTTTAGCCAAGATTCACCATACCGTCCCCACTGCCTTCCCATCCTGGTATCAAGAGGCTTTGAGAGATGAGGAAGAGAGAGCCCGAGCCAGAGCTGCAGCCAGGGCTCGTACTGCTGCCCTGGCCAGTGCCCACGCTAGAGCCAGAGCCAGCACCTCCTCCCAGGCTAAGTGAAATTCAAAAAGGTATGTCAGCATTCTAACAGTGGAGGTCCAGGGTGGGACTGGAGAAGGGTATACCATCCTGGAGTTCCTGGTATATATTGCTAACTTGAAATTTTACCTTTCTCTCTCTCTCTCTTTTTTTTTTTTCCTTTTTTAGGTTGAAAAAGAGCAGTAACATTCCAAGCTGTGGATGACCAGGGTGGGCCCACAGGGAAAACTATAATATCATCTTTATGTTTCTGTTCTATATGGTAAACTTAAGAGTTTAATCTTTTTTCTTTTCTTTTTCTTTCTATTTTCCCCTCTCTCTTTCTCTCCCTTCCTTTCTTTCTTTCCTTTGCTTATATTTCAAATGTTTTCTTTTAAAGAAGATATACATTTCAGAATCTAAACTTACTAATGATTTTGATTACATACTAGATTTAATCCAATAGATTTAATATGAGTTTTATCATTTTGAAACATAAATTGGGAAACCTTTAGTATATATTGAACTAGAACAACACAACATGGCATGGTAATAGGCACTTCTTTGGACATGTGAAAAAATTCAACAGTAAAATTATTGGGATGAAAACATGCAGGGGGGTAAAATCTTTAAAAATGTGCAGTTCTTGGTTTCTCTTAATCATTTTCATCTGTTATTCTATAAAAATAAAAGATACATGCCTGTCTTTGCTTAGCTTATTAAGGAACGTAAGAGAAATAAAATGTTTATAAACTGGAACTCATGCTATCTGTCTGTCTCATTCATTCCCCAAATATTAATTGAGCATCTGCTCTTTGAAAACTATTGTGTTAGAAATGGTGAAACTAGGATACAAAACACCCCTGCCTTTAGAATTGTATAGTTAAGGAGCAGTAATTATATACAGAACATGGTAAAATACTCTTTAAGACTTAAAGGAGTAAGGAGGTAAGGGGACAAATATGGGGTTGGGAGAAGTGGGAGGGGGAAGATGTTTGGCTGAAAACAATAGAGTGCAAATTCCCTGGGGAATAGTAGTTTGGGGTTTGGGGAAAATACAAGTCTCTCAGTGGGCTATCCTGTTCATTTAAGCTGGGTGGTAGGCTAGATGAGGCTGTGGGACTGATGAACAGAGGCCAGGTATACAAACGGTGTTTTCTCAGTGCTGGAGGACAAAACCCTGGAATGCAAACCTGCTTGTAAGAGTTACTTTAGTATCAATATACCAGAGGAAAAGCTTCTCCTGGGCAGAAATGGAAGGTGTCTGGTGCTCTTGTTCATGTGCAGCTGAACACAGACCACAGCCTAGCTGTTTAATGCACAGCATCTCCAAGGAATTTCTGAGAAATAATGGTGATACCCATTGAGGTGGAATGCTGAGAACCAGCTCCTAAGGCATTAGAAAGGCATTTTAATTAGGTTATCTTGGGTGTAATTTTGCAAACTAAGGGAGGGCTCCATGTCTAGTGGTGAAGAAATGAATAAAAATACAGGCAATTTGGATGGAAAGGCACCCAGGGGGAAGTTGTTGGTCCTTGACAAATTCTAGGACCTTGGAGTTGCATCCAACTGGGATAGACAACCACACACACAAATTAAGTAATCCTCAAATGGGGGAATTTATTTTGCTTTTCTTGCTAAGCAGAATTATGGGATCATTAGGTGGAAAGCTGCATCCTATTTGGTGATACCATCCAAATTAATATAACAAAAATCTTTGCAGAGGGGAAGGTGGTACCATCTGCAGTAAAAAAAAAAAAAAATCATATACCTGCCATACATTTAAGACGTTAGTCAAGTGCTTCATATTCATTGCATATATTCCAACAGTCCTACAAGGTAGGGCTTATCAGACATTGCAGATGAAGAACTTGTAGTTTTCTCAAGCTCACATAGCTGATAAGTCAAACAGCTGGGACTAGACCCTTGGTCCAAATTCTTCTAGAGCCCACAGTTGTCCATTCCTCCAGCCCGAGGCAGACCTGTCTCTTCATTCTCTGTTATTCTCACTACTACAAGATGTATCACATACAATTAAAAAACAAGATGCTCTATTCCAAGTACAAAAAGCAATCCTGATGAAAGAAAGTGAATATGAGAATGAAGCACAGTTTGGGGCTTGTCTGTGGGCTTTGTTTGCTGAGGATCCTCTTGTCACTAACTAGCCCCAGGGATCTGTGACAGCTGAGTCTGCTCACATACGGGCACAAGTCCTGTTCCAGCACTTCCCTGCATTATAGCTTGTTTCCCCCGGTGTGCCCTCTTGCCCAAATCAAACCTCATATGCTGATGAGCTCTCCATTGTGACCTCTGGAGCTGCGTCCTGCTCCCTGTGACACAAGCAGTCCAGAGTCACCTGCCCTCCCTTGATTAGAGCATTCCACTCTCTGTACATGAAGGTCCCATCCCTGCCAGTGGAATCACTGATTGTGAAGTCTAGATACCTAGTTACCACAGCCCCACTTCAAGCCCACAAATCTCAAAGTGTATTTCAAATAAGCTGGTGATCACAATCTTATTTCTTACAGAATACTGGTTCTTGGTACCAGTTTGAAGGTACACGGGGGATTTTTGTAAGTGACCCAAATATCGTCGGTAAGATTCTGCAGGGATGTGTTATTTGAGACTGGCCACCACTCCAGTATTCTTGCCTGGAGAATTCTATGGACAGAGGAGCCTGGTGGGCTACAGTCCATGGGGTCACAAAGAGTCAGACGCCACTGACTAACACTAACACTGAATACATACACCAATGAGTGAGCTTACAAAAGCCTCCCTTATAGTTGAAGATGAGAAAAGACCATGGAAATCACTCTCTAGTGAACATCTACTGAGGCTGAATTCCTCAGAACCACAGTCCTTCTAGGAGAGGAAAATGATTCCTTGGCACACATGCTGCCTTTGAACAATAAAGATCAAAAGAATTCACCATCCTTCATACACCACTTATCTCAGTTCATGCCCCAGAGAAAAATCCTAGTTTTCCTTTGTGCCTAATGTCACCTATAAATGTGTAATACACGTTCATTCTCTCAATCCACTTGTACTTGGGAAGACCCGTGTGACTACACAGACACTGAAATATGAACAGAAACAGTGTTTGTCACCCCCCGGGCCAAGGTATTTGAAAGCAAGTACACCACCTCCAGGCTTTCTGTTCCATTCAGCAGCAAACATAGAGACTGCTAGTCGAGAAGTGGAAGCACTGATGGGAGCAGCCTGATCCCTGGGTTGTATAACAGTGGAGGTCCCTGTCTACCCACATCGGACTTCATATGTATAGGAATAAATTGTTGCCTTAAGCCATGTGGGTCTGCAGGTTTTGTCTGTTGCATCAGTTACTTTATCGGATTAATGCATACCTACTATTTTGGTAGTTAGATGTATTTAAATATCATAATTACAAGGTAATAAATAGTACATGTATTTTTCTTGCAAAAAATTCTAACAATACAAATATATTACAGTCTCCCCCTTCCCTCAAAATCCAGCCCCCTCCTCAGAGGCAACCACAATTAACAACGTGAAGATGAAAAGTGAAAGTGAAAGTTGCTCAGTCCTGTCTGACTCTTTGCGACTCCATGGACTATAGATCCCATGGAATTCTCCAGGCCAGAATACTGGAGTGGGTAGCCTTTCCCTTCTCCAGGGGATCTTCCCAACCCAGGTATCAAACCCAGGCCTCCTGCATTGCAGGTGGATTCTTTACCAGCTAAGCCACAAGGGAAGCCCAACAACCTAATGTGTATCACTTTATATACAAATATATTACAGTCTCCCCCTTCCCTCAAAATCCAGCCCCCTCCTCAGAGGCAACCACAATTAACAACGTGAAGATGAAAAGTGAAAGTGAAAGTTGCTCAGTCCTGTCTGACTCTTTGCGACTCCATGGACTATAGATCCCATGGAATTCTCCAGGCCAGAATACTGGAGTGGGTAGCCTTTCCCTTCTCCAGGGGATCTTCCCAACCCAGGTATCAAACCCAGGCCTCCTGCATTGCAGGTGGATTCTTTACCAGCTAAGCCACAAGGGAAGCCCAACAACCTAATGTGTATCACTTTAAAGCTAATCTGAGGCTTTCTCATATGTAGATGCACTATAAAAATATATTGAGGACTTCCCTGGTGGTATAGTGGATGAGAGTCCGCCTGCCAATGCAGGGGACAAGGGTTCTATCCCAGGAATCTTCCAGGAAGATCCCACATGCCGCAGAGCAACTAAGCCCATGCACCACAACTACTTAGCCCATGCTCTAGAGCCTGTGAGCTGCAACTACCGAGCCCATGTACTTGGAGTCTGTGCTCTGCAACAAGAGAAGCCACCACAATGAGAAGCCTGAGCACCACAACTGGAGAGTAGCCCCGACTCACTGCAATGCAAAAAAGCCCACACACAGCAACAAAGACCCAGTGCAGCCAAAAATAAATAAATTTTAGAAATCTATATTGAATTTAACATACATGATCAACAATGTACATACTGTTCTGCCTCTTGACCCTGTCACTTAACAAAATGAATGCAGGATATTTCCATGACAGCACACACAGATCCACCATACTCTTCTAACTGCTCTCTAGGGTTATTTTTCTTTAGAAAAACAAATGTTTATTGAGATATAGTTAATAAAAAACTGCAATTTTAAAATGTACAATTGGATGAGTTTGGACATTTGCATACCCCTGTGAGGGCTTCCCTGGTAGCTCAGCTGGTAAAGAATCCACCTGCAATGCAGGAGATCAGGTTCAATTCCTGGGGCAGGAAGATCCCCTGGAGAAGGGACAGGCTAACCACTCCAGTATTCTTGGGCTTCCCTGGTGGCAGAGATGGTAAAGAATCCGCCTGCAATGAGGGAGTCCTGGGTTCGATCCCTGGATTGGGTAGATCTCCTGGAGGAGGGCTTGGCAACCCACTCCAGTATTCTTGCCTGGAGAATCCCCATTGACAGAGGAGCCTGGCAGGCTATAGTCTATGGGGCTGCAAAGAGTTGGACATAACTGAGCGACTAAGTAAGCACAGCACATACACTTGTGAAATCATCACCACAATCTCTGTAACAGACATATCCATCGCCTCCAAAAGTGTCCTCATGTCCCTTTGGTTTTTTATTTCAGAGTGAAAACACCTGACATGAGATCTACGCTCTTTCAAACTTTTTCAGTATCATTACCTATGGGCGCTATGTTGTACAGCAGATCTCTAGAACTAATTCATTTTGCATACCTGAACCAGTATAACAATTGAAAGAAAAAAAGTGAAAGTGTTAATCACTTAGTCATGTCTGACTTTTTGCAATGCCATGGACTATAGCCTGCCAGGTTCCTCTGTCCATGGGATTTCCCAGGAAAAGATACTGGAGTGGGTTGCCATTCGTTTCTCCAGGAGATCTTCCCGACCCAGGGATTGAACCCATGTCTCCTGCATTGCAGGCAGATTCTTTACTGTCTGAGCCACTAGGGAAGCCCATTGAGCAACTCCTCATTTCCCCCTCACCCCAGCCCCTGGTAACTACACTTAATTCTCTGCTTCTGTGAGTTTGATATCTTTAGGTACCTCCCTTAAGGAGAACCATGCAGTATTTGTCCTTCTGTGACTGGCTTATCTCACTTAGCATAATGTCCTTCAAGTCCATCATATTGTTGCAAATGGCAGGATTTCTTCTTTAAGACTGAATAATATTCCATTGTGTATGTGAATGTATGTATGTGTATGAATCACATTTTCTTTCTTCATTTACCTTTGATGGACATTTGGGTTGTTTCCATATCTTTGCTGAATAGTGCTGCAAGGAACATGAATGCAGACATCTTTTCGAGATCCTGATTTCCATTCTTTTGAATACATATCTAGAAATGAGATTGCTGAATTATATGGTAGTTCTACATTTAACTTTTTAAAGAAACTTTCATACTGTTTTCTATAGTGGCTGCACCATTTTACATGTCCAGCAACAGTATACAGGGCTTCCCTGATGGCTCGCCAGGTAAAGAATCCTCTTGCAATGCAGGAGATATAGGAGGTGTGGGTTCGATCCCTGGATGGGGAAAGAAATCCTGAAGGAGGAAATGGCAACCTACTCCAGTATTCTTGCCTGGGAAACCCCATGAACAGAGGAGCCTGGCAGGCTACAGTCCAATACTTTGACCACCTGATGCAAAGAGCTGACTCACTGAAATAGAGCTTGATGCTAGGAAAGACTGGGGACAAGAAGAGAAGGGGGTGGTAGAGGATGAGATGGTTGGATGGTATCACTGACTCAATGGACATGAGTTTGAGCAAACTCTGGGATGGTATCACTGACTCAATGGACATGAGTTTGAGCAAACTCTGGGAGATAGGGAAGGACTGGGAAGCCTAGAGTGCTGCTGTCTATGGGGTGGTAAAGAGTTGTACATGACTTAGTGATTGAACAATAACAACACTTATACTAACAAATACACACAACTGGTAGTTGTTTCTGTGTGAGCACCCATGCAGAGACTTAACCCAGAAGGAGATTTTGTTTGTGTAGTTCCTTTTGCTCAATTATAAAATGAATGCCCATTACAAAGGCAAATATGCTGAAAAAAAAAAAGTCAATAAAGAATAGAGACCACATCCTCATGATCTTCTGAAAAGCCTCTGAATACATGGAGCTGCTCTTTTACCTTACATTGAAGGAAGTAGAATCTACCAAGCACTTCTATGGCCTTGTCAGCAAACTGGATGTCACTAATGTTGGGAGTCTGAATGGTGGCAGGGGCTGCCCAAGAGAGTCTTCTGATGAGTCTCCTTTCATGAAAGGTAACTGCCCTACTAAGGAGGAGATCAAGGAATTCTGGAATATAATGAGGGTGAGACGGAGAAAACACTTCATCGTTAAGAGCCCAGAAAGCCTTTCACTCAAGATTTATGCAGGAAAAGTAACTGGAGTGCCAGCAGGTGCCAACAGTGATCCTCCATAGTATGTGTAAGGCCGGACCCTGGGGGCCATAATGGGCCGCCCCTCCTCTCCCTCCCGCCGGCGGGGGAAGTCCCTAACGGAAGGAGCCTCCCAGATCCCGGGGACCAGTGACAGCACACTTTGCCAGCTAAAGCCATCCCACCCCAGACACCTAAAAGGACCTATCAGCCAGTAACGCCTCGGCCTGGCGACCTATCCGAACCTCTGCCCATTAACCTGACCATCCCTCGCAACAAACTTATATAAGCCGCTTCTATACGGTCTAGGCGCAGACTTCCTCGACCTGCCTCGTTCAGGTCCGGGAACCCCGCCCGGGAGCACTTCCTCATTAAAGCCTGTTAGACACTCTTTTCAGTGTCCTGGTCATCTTTTACCTAACATTTGGCGCCCAACGTGGGGCCCGAGGTGAGGGCCCATCCCGCAATGAACGGGATTTACGGCCCCCTCGGGTCTGGCCTGCGCCGGACCAGGTCACCTCGTCACCCCTCTGGGACCATTCAACCATCTGGCAGGATATGGGGTAGGTTCCATCGGTAAGGCTCTGGGAGTTGTTGCTCCCGTGGCGCTTATGCCTAGGGTGTCCTGGTTCTGTAAATCATGGCCGTGTCCGGACCCCCTCCTCCGCAAGCCAGGCTTGCTATTCCTCACCACCTGTCAGTTTGGAGACGTCCATCTTGGCTGAGTGGCCTTCTCCTCGCTGGGTTGACAGCCCGTTCGGGGACGCCTGACTGGACCACTCCCAGTCCCATTAACAATCAGTCCGGGACCTTCGTTTCTATTCGCCATTGGGGCGGCTGCCTCCAAGGCCAACCAGCCCTGGTCTACACCGCTGGAATGTTTACTCACCAACCTCAGAACTCTACATATCTCTGGAGAAATTCGTTCCAAACGCTTAACCTTCCTTTGTTCTGAGGCATGGCCCCAATGTTCTTTAGATAACGGCTCACAATGGCCGCCAACCGGAACTTTCGATTTTAACATCCTCCGTGACTTAGATAATTACTGCCAGAAGATGGGAAAATGGTCTGAGGTACCCTATACACAGGCTTTCTGGCTGTTGTGCTCCCGTCCCACCCTATATTCCCGCTGCTCCCCTTCTGAAATTCTCCTAACCATGGCCCTTCCTAGCCCTACACCAACTCCCCCTCTATCACCCTCACCCACTCCTTCCATGTTCTCCCCTCCCCCATCATCCTCACAGCCCAGCCCTCCTGTAACTAGGCCATCTCTATATCCACCCCTTCCTTCATGCCCTGCCTCACCAACCTCCCCCACACCACCTCCCCTCTCTCGCCCTCACCCACTCCCTCCATATCCTCTCCCCCTCCACCATTCTCACAGCCCAAGTCTCCTGTGACTACGCCTTCCACCGCTCCCTTGGCTCCTTCTCTACATCCACCCCTTCCTCCCTTATCCTCTCCTCCCCCACCATTCTCACAGCCAAACTCTCCTGTGACTATGCCTCTCGCTGCACCCATGGCCCCACCTCAATATCCACCCCTTCCTCCATGCCCACCCCTTTCTGACTCACCAGTCAGCTCACACACAAGATCCCAGACCACTCACGATCTGCTGCCAGCTCCCTTGCTTCCTCTCCGCCAGGTGGCAGGCCCGGAGGGTCTCACCCATGTCCATGTACCCTTTCCACTCCAAGACCTTGCCCATATCGAACAGCAGCTAGGCTCCTACTCGGCCAACCCCTCCAACTACATCAAAAACTTTACTAGACCCCCCTCCGAGACCTGGTAAAAATGGCCTTTAAGGTTTATAACGCCCGAGAGGAAGCCACCAAAGCCAGCTGTAAGGCAAGACTTAAAGAAAAAGCCGAACTCCAGGCTGACCTCCTTGAAAAACACACGCAGGCACAGGTAGCAGCCCTGCGGCCAGCCACGGGACAGAAGGTAGGTCCCCAGAAGCCACCGCCGGGAGCCTGCTTCAAATGTGGTCATGAGGGCCACTGGGCCCGCCAATGCCCAAACCCCCGGCCCCTGACAGAGCCATGCCCTCGTTGCAAACAACCAGGGCATTGGGTGAGTGATTGTCCCCAGGTGACTCAAACCCCGACCTTACCAGGCCGAGGTCTGGGCTCCCAAAAGGACATTTCCTCCCCACACTCCGCCTTGGAACTTCTCTCCTTTGATGAAGATTGACAGCGCCCAGACTCAGGGACCCCCATAACCCAAGCCGAGCCCAGGGTAATACTTCAAGTGGCGGGTAAGTCTATCAATTTCTTGATAGATACGGGGGCTACTTACTCGGTCCTTCCCTCCTTCTGGGATACCTTGCATCCTTCTCAGGTCCGGTGGTAGGTATAGATGGCACGTCTTCACGACCCTTTCAGACTGGGCCACAGCCCTGTCAGCTTGACCACTTCCTGTTCACACACTCTTTTCTGATAATCCCTTCATGCCCCACTCCCCTGCTGGGGTGGGACATTTTAGCTAAGCTTAGGGCCACCATTCACCTACCTCTCTCATTTTCCCAATCTTTCACCTTGCCCCTACTCTTCCTTTGCTTCCCGAGGCTCCAACTGTCAACCCTACCATCTGGGACACTGAAATCCCTTTGGTAACAACCCATCACACCCCCATCCTGATTAAACTATGTGATCCTTCCCACTTCCCAAGCCGCCCTCTATTCCCCATCTCTCAGACTCACCTATGTGGTCTTAAACCAATCATAGACCGTCTCTTAGTCCAAGGCCTCTTAGTCCCCACAGTCTTGCCCTGCAATACCCCCATTCTCCCGGTACGGAAAGCTGCTGGTGGCTACCAACTGGTCTGGGACCTTTGACTGATAAACGAGGCTATGATCCCTGCCCATCCGATTGTCCCCAATCCCTATACCTTACTTTCTGACATCCCTAGCAATATGACTCACTTTACTGTCATAGACCTCAAAGATGCCTTTTTCACTATTCCCTTACACCCAGACTGCCAATTCCTCTTTGCTTTCACATGGACTGACCCAGAAACCCGACAGTCCTCTCAGCTAACATGTACAGTCCTCCCCCAAGGGTTTAGAGACAGCCCCCATTTTTTTGGCCAGGCTCTGGCCCGGGATCTGGCCACATGCCCTTTGGCCCCTAGTGTCCTCTTACAGTATGTGGATGACCTTCTGCTCTGCAGCCCCTCACAAGCTCTCTCTCAGATACATACTACTACTCTCCTTAACTTCCTTAGCTCTAAAGGATACCAAGCATCTCAACAAAAAGCCCAACTCGCCCAGACCTCTGTAACTTACCTAGGTCTAAAGATTACCCCGACAACTAAGGCTCTAACTACTGACAGACTCAGCCTTCTCCGAGACCTCTGCCCCCCTTCACTGGGGAGCAAATCTTGTCCTTTATGAGATTAATAGGATTCTTCCGGCACTGGATCCCCAACTATGCTTCACTGGCTAAACCCCTCTACACAGCCGCAAAAGACACCCCCACTGGACTGCTCTCTTCAGAGACAGAGGTCCAAAGGTCTTTCTACAACCTCCGCTCAGCTTTGCTGTCCGCTTCCCCACTCTTCCTGCCCAATCTCAACCTCCTCTATCACCTGTATACTGATGAAAAAGGGGGCATAGCCTTTGGAGCCCTCATACAGCCTATGGGCCCTGAAATGCTGCCAGTGGCATTTATCTCCAAACAGTTAAGACTCCACCGCCTGGGGATGGTTCCCCTGCCTACGCGCCCTGGCAGCAGCAGCTTCTCTATACGCAGATGCAAAAAAGGCTAATTCTAGATCAACTCCTAACTATATTCTCACCACACTGCCTGGTCAACCTCCTGGCTTCCAAATTCCTGTCAGACCTTAGCGATTCTCGGCTCCAACAATTCCACCTGGTCTTTCTGGATAACCCCCAGGTTACTTTGGGCTGCAGCTCCCAGCTAAACCCCCTATCTTCTCTCCCCTCACTTCCGACCTGTCCTTCAGGTGAAGACACAGGACCTCACTCATGCATAGAGGTCCTGGACACTCTTACCCAACCGCCCCCAAACCTTTTTGCTACTCTGCTACAAAACCCAGACCTCACGCTATTTGTAGATGGCAGTTAAAAACGAGACCCTAACGGTCGCCAGGCCGCTGCATATGCAGTTGTGACCACCAATGACATCCTCGAGGCTCGCCCGCTGCCAGAGGGAACCACCTCCCCAAAGGCAGAACTAATAGCACTCACTAGAGCCTTACACCTGGAAAACGGGTTAACATCTACACTGACTCCAAATATGCCTTTTTGATTGCACATTCACATTCAGCTATTTGGAGAGAGAGAGGATTCCTTACCACCAAGGGATCACCCATCTCTAATGACCCTCTAATCGCCAAGCTCCTGAGGCCATCTCACAGCCCACCCGGTAGCCATCCTACACTGCAAAGGACATCAGACGACTCATGACACGGTTTCCCTAAGCAACAATAGGGCTAACCAGGTGGCCCGACAGATAGCCTTACAACAGGGGCCTCTGCCTATACTATTTCTCAAGACTTCCCTTACACTTAACTACTCAAAGGCCAAAATAGAGGCCCTCCTCTCACAGGTGGGCACTTCCAAACACCCCTCAGGATGGATCACGCTCCATGACAAACTAGTCCTACCCGAGAAACAGGCAATGTCCATTATCCCCCAGATCCATGACTCCTCACACATTGGGCCCTGCGCACTCTTGACCTTCCTTAGCCCTCTCATTTCCCTGTTACATCTCTGACCTACCATTCAGGCAGTCCATCATTGCTGCCTAATCTGTGCCAAGACCTCTCCTCAAGGTGGACTCAGGCCGCCACAAAAAACTCACCAGCTGAGGGGACACCTGCCGGGACAAGACTGGCAGATAGACTTTACTCACATGCCTAGACATCAGACCTTCCGGTATATGCTGGCTTCGGTCATCAGGCAAGATAAAACGGGCTAACGGCATCCTCAAGGCTCATCTGACCAGGTTAATGGCAGAACTTCGTCTCTCCTGGGTTGATCTCCTGCCAGCAGCCCTGACCCACATACGGACAACTCCTTATGTCAAGATGGGTTTGACACCTTTTGAACTGCTGTACGGTAGGCCATATCTGCTGACTAACCTTCCAGATCCCCCAACCCCCCTTCTGGAGACTTACTTGTCCTATTTCACTCTCCTGAGGTCCCTACTTAGAAAACATGCAGACCATGTCCTCCCTCAACCTTTCAGAGACCACGCCCAGGCAATCCTGTCCCCCACTTTGACACCAGGAGATCAGGTTCTCCTAAAAATGCTGATGCCTCAACCCCTTCAGCCCCGGTGCACCGGGCCTTTCACGGTGGTCCTCACCACCCCTACAGCAGCCAAACTGTGGGGACACGAGCAGTGGTATCACATTACATGGCTCAAACGGGCTCCACTACACGCTTGCCTTCTCCCAAACCCTTAGAGACTTACACCTCTAAAATCTCGGGACCTACCAAGATCACCATTACTAAGACACTCTTGCCTCCTGCCAGTGAGTGACATGCCCCGTCCAATGCTTGTCTGGCCTCATCCACTGTGGCTGTTACCGATCGCAACTCTGGCCATACTCTTTGCCATTGGACTGGCTGTCATGGCCCTGCAGGACTGGCCGCTCACACTTCAACTTTCACTGGCCCTTGCTTACCTTATTATCTGTTCACTACTCCTGGGGTGCTATTCCTTTGGGGCGGCCTGACCTGGCCATATGTCTCTCACCCTAGCCTGCCTTGAAGACTTTATCTTGGCCCTACTACAGGACCTTTGGCTAGCTACCCCGATCACTGACTGTGACTCTTTCTTTCAGGCAATTTCTGATCCACACTTACAGAGGACCTTCCTCCTTTTTATGGAATCTCAAATTGACTTCTCTTTTATCACTCTCCTTCTAATATTATAGCTAACCACGCTCTTGCCACTATTCCTCCTTGCCATGATAATATGGGCCGGACAACTTACGCCCTGCCCCCAGGGCTGCACCAAACGAGACCGCTGGGGACCTGGGTTCACAGCCTATACTTATGTCCACCGGGACTGTTATGCTTCACCTGCCCAGCCGTGCTCCCATGGAGGTAAATGGTATTGGATGGCCAAGAGCCTTGGGGCTGCCAAATCAAGTTCAGCCTCTAACTGCTATAAAGCTAGAGGCAAAGATCTCTGTTTTACCATGCAGACTCACTATGGAATGACAGACGGGAAGGGGGCCCAAGATCAGAGGCGAGAACAAACCCAACATAAGGTCCAACAGGACCTCATAAAGTTGGCAACTGAAGCCTCTGATCCACACCATCAGCCCAACAAACTCCTAGACCAGGTTCATCAGATGCTCAAAACCCCTAGATTTTTCATCCCAAATTTTCACCATCCCCAATGACACCTATCAGACCCTGACTGAAACCTCACCAGACCTCTCATGTTGGCTCTTCTTCCCTTGAGACCCCGACCATTCCTTGCCCAATCGATCCCCAGCAAATGGATAGAGGCCCAAAATCTCACTCGAAATGCCACTGAAGTAACCTTGCCAACGGGGCCCTTGACCACTGAGATACTGTACCTTCCAGCCAATGCCTCTTGTGTTCTGGCCAATGACACCTCATTAACCACAGTGGCCTGTGATGGCTCGAGATGAGAGCCCCTATCCCCAAACCCTCCAATATGTGGAAAACCCGGGATATTCTTTCTCTGTAATCAAACCACCTTATTAGAATGTTTTCCGCCCAACTGGACTCAGCCTTGCACCTCAGTCTTCCTTATGCCCTATCTGACCAGTCTGACACCACAGGCGATGGAAGACCAGATCCAACCAACCCACCGCCGCTGGAGGGCATTAGCTGCAGCTCCCCTGCTCCTCGGAGGAGGTTTATTCACAGCCTTAGGACTGGGGGCAGGAGGATTGGGATCAGCCACGCACTTTTACTATAAGCTGTCCACAGACCTCAATCGAGACCTAGACAAGGTGGCAGACTCCCTAATGGCATTACAGACCCAGATAACCTCTCTGGCAGCAGTGGCTCTCCAAAATCGAAGGGCCCTAGACCTCCTAATGGCTGAAAAAGGTGGAACCTGTCATTTCCTAAGGGAAGACTGTTGTTTTTTCATTAATGCCTCGGGGACAGTTCAGAACAAGGTCCGAGAGCTGAGAGTGAACATCAGATGTAGACAGGCCGAGTTGAGCGGTTCGGATTTCTCGGGATGGTGGAAGTCGTCTTGGGCAAAATGGCTTCTCCCACTTTTCGGACCCCTCACAGCCTTGTTCCTCATCCTGTCGATAGGACCTTGTGTTTTTCAGATCATCCTTCGGAAGGTCAGGGCCCTGACCCAGACGGCTACTGGACAGATGTTGATGGTGGCCGCACACTCCAAGCTCCCGTCCAGAGACCCTGAGGCCCCCCAAAGGTCATCGGGATCTGGCCACGACCCTCAGCCCCAGCGACGCCCCAGTTCAGAGGAAGAAGCCAGAAGCGATAACGACACCCCTTATCCTACCAAAAGGGTCAGAATGTAAGGCCGGACTCCAGGGGCCATGATGGGCCACCCCTCCTCTCCCTCCCGCCGACGGGGGAAGTCCCTAACGGAAGGAGCCTCCCAGATCCCGGGGACCCGTGACAGCACACTTCGCCAGCTAAAGCCACCCCACCCCAGACACGTAAAAGGACCTATCAGCCCGTGACGCCTCAGCCTGGTGACCTATCCGAACCCCTGCCCATTAACCTGACCATCCCTCGCAACAAACTTATATAAGCCGCTGCTAACACTGTCCGGGCGCAGACTTCCTCGACCTGCCTCGTTCAGGTCTGGGAACCCCGCCTGGGAGCGCTTCCCCATTAAAGCCTGTTAGACACTCTTTTCGGTGTCCTGGTCCTCTTTTACCTAGCAGTATGAATTCCTGTGGGGTCTAAGGGCTCATGCAGAAACCAGCAAGATGAACATCCTGGAGGTTTGGGCAAGGTCACTTACACTATCCACAGTTAGTGGATAGTGTAACCTTCCCACACCTTCCCAAACCTTCCCACACCACTATGAGGACACTTTTAGAAATGAAGAAAAGAGAACCTGACCAAGTTGTAGTGAGGGTAAGCACTACTGACATAGACAGCACATGTTCCAGGGTCAGGTCCAGTTTCTTCTCCTACCCATAATGAGCCTGCCCTGGTTTCTTTAATTTGTGGTTGAAGAGAGCAGTGAATGTTTCAGCTAATGGAGAATTGGTAGTGGGCTAGAAGAAACAACGTTTATCATTTTGTCTTCCTGTTTTATGTGGTACCTTTGAGACTTCCCTTCCTTCCTTCATTCTTTTTTTAAATAAATTTTTCATTCTTTTAAAATTTCTTTTCTTCTTTCTAATTAATTCCTAAATGTGTCTTTTAACAGGAGATTTAAATAGCTTCAGAATATAAGTTTATTAATCAAATCTTTGGTTACATACTTAACTCTGTGTATCAGGTTTAAGAGCATAGGAACTATGTATTTGGAAAACAAATTGGGAAAATTTTATCTTATTTTGTGATATAAAGCAGAATATTATGCAACTGAGTAGCTGTTTCTTTGGAAATATAAAAGAACTCAGTAGTAAAATTGTTGGGCTTAAGAAATAGGTAATGTGAAAGATGATTGACTCACGGCCTTCCTAATACTTTCAGTCCATCATTTTGTAAAATTAAAAGATGTGTACATGAATTACTTAATCAAAGAAAGTAGGAGAAATTAAAACAAATTAGATAGTACTTCATTGGCTCATTTATTTTCTAAATATTAACAGACCACGTGCTCTGTGGAAGACACCTTGATATTCTTGGGGATATTACCGACTGTGTGTCTAGGAGCAATTAGAAGTTAAAATGTATCACATTAGCGCAGTTTAAAAGGAGTAAAGGGATAGGAGCCCAAGTAAGAGCAGTTAGGTGTAAAAGCCCTGAGGCAGATCAATTTGGACATTTGGGAAACTGCAGCTTTTCAGTGTAAAGTAAGTTATAAGCTTAGCTATACGGTGGATGAGGTAAGGCTATGGGGGACCCTGAGATGGTACGTCTCAAAGTTGAGAGACTAAAGCCTAAAGTATAAAATGGCCCTTAGCAGTTACTCTTGAATCCTAGATAAATTAGAAAGAAACTCTCCACTGGGAGAGACAAGGTAGGTGTTACTAGTTCCAGTGCATTTGATCACAGTTTACAAAGTAGCAATTTTACATTCTCAACCACAAACTCATGTTATCTTCCATAAAAAAGGAAGGATGACTCAGAGGGTAGAAAGGAGAACTCACAAGACCGAGGTGATAACCAGAGTTTTTCCCAGGCTTTGAAATCAAATCAGGGAACTGAAACATTTGTCCATTGCTGTTGCCCAGTGACTCTTATGTTCCCATTTGCTTGTTTCTAAACAAGAATGTCTATAGATTCCTACTCTTATCTCTCCATTGTACATTGGATTTGTTAGAACAGATGTCTTGTCTCTTTATCTTATATATCCACAAACGGAGATTCATTCTGCCCAATGGTATGCTTAATGAACTTCCACCCAAGAGTCTCATCATCTGCAGTTGGATCTGGTTTAGATGAGGAGATTTGGATTTTAAGTCAATTGTGTAATAGGGCAAAACTTTGGGGGATCTTGAGAGAGGGTGAATGAATTTTGTAAAACATAGGGGCAGGAAATATTGAAGCCTGGAGAGTAAACTGTGGCAAGCAGAACCTCATGGGGCCCCCTTGATCGCCAATTCCTGGTGATCATGCTTTTGTATATTGGTTTAGGGTAGGGCCTCTGATTTGCTTCTAATTAATATATTATGACAAAGGTGATGAAATGTCACCTCTGTGATGACATTACATTATATGTGTTACAGAAATAATTAGAAAAACAAACCATCCTGCTGATTCAAAAATTCCTCTTCACATATTATGCATAAAAGAAAAATAAATATAGATTATAAGGAAAGATCTTTCTTGAAAAAATCATTACCAAGGTACAAAGGGAATTTTTACATAGGAGGAGGGGAACTATTGCAATAGAGAAAAGCTGTAACCATAAGATCTCCAAGAATCTCAAGCATTAGGCAAAAAGGGTTTTTCTTTTCTAAATGGGAGTAAACAACACTAGAAAGAACTGGGTGTGGGGAAAGGGGATGAAGTGGATGGCGTGACTGGATACTGAATCAGAGAATGTTTTACCCTGAGGCCTGCCTATTCTCAAGACAGGTTGTCTGCTAGCTCTGGTGAGAGGAGGCCAAAATTCAGGAGACTGGAAGAAAAAGAGAAGCTTAACCCAAGTTTGGCTAACAAGCATTTTGTTTCAACTGATCATTTATGAAACAAAAAGTGGTATTTCTGAGTATCTGTATCTGACCTTGTCATAGGTAAACAAAGGAACATACATGAGTCTTATTTAAATTATATGGGGAAGAATGGTTCTTTCAGGTAAGCTATTTCCTGAAACACAAAGCAGGAGGATCTCTTAACCTTCACTGTTTTCCAGAATCACAGGGCTCAGGTAAAATATTGTCATATAGGAAAAAAATATTTTAATATTAAATAAACATAAACTGGGATATGATGTGCATCACAGCAAGCAACTAAAGAGATATCAAAGTCAACAAGAAATCTCACCCTTTTATACAGCCAAGCAGATACAACCCATTACATTCACACTCTCGAGATAAAAGATAGCTAGACCTCAAGAAAGAGGACTTGATATCACCGTTGGTGCTTTGCTAAGTCTCTTCAGTCATGTCCGACTCAAACCTAGATTTTTTAAAATATGTTAAAAAGCAGAGACATCACTTTGTTGACAAAAGTCAGTATAGTCAAAGCTATGGTTTTCCCAGTAGTCATGTATGGATGTGAGAGTTGAACCAAGGAAGGCTGAGTGCTGAATTGATACTTTCGAATTGGGTGCTGGAGAAGACTCTTGAGAGTCCCTTGGACTCCAAGGAGATGAAACCAATCACTCCTAACGGAAATCAGTCCTGAATATTCACTGGAAGGACTGATGCTGAGGCTGAAGCTCCAATACTTTGGTTACCTGATGCAAAGAGCTGACTCATTGTAAAAGACCTTGATGCAGGGAAAGATTGAAGGCAAAAGAAGAGAACGGCAGAGGATGAGGCAGTTGGATGGCATCACCGACTTAATGGACATGAGTTTGCGCAAAGGCCAGGAGACAGTGAGGGACAGGGAAGCCTGGTGTGCTGCAGTCCATAGGGTCACAAAGAGTAGGACATGACTTAGCAACGGAACAACAATCACCATGTGTTAGACAATTCTTCCTAAATGCATGTGGTAAGTGGGGTGGCACACTGTGTTAGCCTTTATCCAAAGGAAAACATTCATGGGTGGAAAAATTGGCAAGAAGATTGAAAAGAGAATGGTTTTCTATTTACAAGTTTTCTAAAGTAAATGCTCTAAAAAGAGAAAGTCTCATGCCTTTTTTGGGGCACCAAAAGAATTATTTTTTCAATTTATATTTTTCCTTCCAGTATCCTCCCTTTGTTGCTACAAAATAGTAACACTACAGTTTTAACTTTTATTTCCACTGCCATTTCACCTTTCACTGGGCAAATTACAGCCATCTAAATAACCAATAAATCTATGGTAAATTACAAAAGCAATGAAAATATAAGAATAAAGTACGATGGATCGAAAACTTCAGTATATTATTTGCCTAGAGGGGAAAATTATTATTTTTTTAATGTTAATTTTTAATTTTATTTTTTTACTTTACAATACTGTACTGGTTTTGCCCTATATTGACATGAATCTGCCACAGGTGTAAATGAGTTCCCAACCCTGAACCCCCCTTCTACCACCCTCTCCATATCATCTCTCTGGGTCATCCCAGTGCACCAGCCCCAAGCATCCTGTATGTCACACTAAAGGAGAATGGTTAAAGCAAATTCTTGGTTAGCAACCTACAAAAGTTCGCCATCATACATTAATTTCAAAAACTGTTGTGATGCTTTATTGCTCAAGCTTCCAAATGATTAACTAGTTGAGTATTATTTAGTAGTGCCTTGTAAAACAGTACTCATTCTAAGCCTAAACTTAACTCCAGAGTCTGATAATCTAAAATTTTAATTAGGAGTTTCTCTTGCAAGAGCCAATAAATTTCTTGAGTTTCCTTAATAACATAAGTACAATAATATTTATATGATCACTTAGAACTCTTAAATAAGTGCTCCATCTCATCACATAGTTCTTCCCAGATGTGAAACACGAAGACATTTGGTCATTATCTAGTAACAAGATTTTATTACAAGGCACCTAATTGAAAGGTAAAGTTTGAATTTCCAGTGTTTAATGGGTTGTTGTTGTTCAGGTGCTAAGTCGTGTCCAGTTATTTTTGACCCCATGGACTGGATGCAGCACACCAGGCTTCCTTGTCCTTCACTATCTCTCAGAGTTTGCTCAAACTCACGACCACTGAGTTGGTGATGCCATGCAACCATCTTATCCTATGTCACTCTCTTCTTATTTTGCCTTCAATCTTTCCCAGCATCAGGGTCTTTCCCAATGAGTTGGCTCTTCCCATCAGGTGGCCAAAGTATTGGAACTTCAGCTTTAGTATAGTCCTTGCAATGAATATTCAGGACTGATTTCCTTTAGGATTGACTGGTTTGATCTCCTTGGAGTCCAAGGGACTCTCAAGAGTCTTTTCCAACACCACAGTTCAAAAGCATCAATTCTTCAGCGCTCAGCCTTCTTTATGGTCCGCCTCTCACATCCATACATTCAGTTCGGTTCAGTCGCTCAGTCGTGTCCGACTCTTTGCTACCCCATGAATTGCAGCATGCCAGGCCTCCCTGTCCATCACCAACTCCCGGAGCTTACTCAAACTCGTGTCCATCGAGTCAGTGATGCCATCCAGCCATCTCATCCTTTTTCATCCCCTTCTCCTCCTGCCCTCAATCCCTCCCAGCATCAGAGTCTTTTCCAATGAGTCAACTCTTCGCATCAGGTGGCCAAAGTATTGGAGTTTCAGCTTTAGCATCAGTCCTTCCAAAGAACACCCAGGGCTGATCTCCTTTAGAATAGACTGGTTGGATCTCCTTGCAGTCCAAGGGACTCTCAAGAGTCTTCTCCAACACCACAGTTCAAAAGCATCAATTCTTCTGCATTCAGCTTTCTTTACAGTCCAACTCTCACATACATCCATACATGACCACTGGAAAAAACCATAGCCTTGACTAGACGGACCTTTGTTGACAAAATGATGTTTCTGCTTTTTAGTACACTGACTTTCCTTCAAAGGAGCAAGTTATTTTAATTTCATGGCTGCAGTCAACATCTGCAGTGATTTTGGAGCCCATAAAAATAAAGTCTGTCACTCCTTCCGTTGTTTCCCCAACTATTTGCCATGAAGTGATGGGACCAGATGTCATGATGTTCGTTTTCTGAATGCTGAGTTGTGGTTTTTTTCCTTTTTTAAAAAATTATTTATTTATTTTTTGGAGGCTAATTACTTTACAACATTGTATTGGTTTTGCCATACATTGACATGAATCTGCCACGGGTGTACATGTGTTCCCCATCCTGAACTCCCTTCCCCGAATTTTAAGCCAGCTTTTCCCACTTCCCTCTTGACCTTCAGAATAGGTTCTTTGGTTTTCTTTGCTTTTTGCCATTATATTGTGGTCATCTACATGTCTGAGGCTATTGATATTTCTCTCAGCAATCTTGATTCTAGCTTATTATTCATCCAGCGCAACATTTTGCATGATGTACTCTGTGCATAAGTTAAATAAGCAGGGTTACAATATACTCCTTGATATACTCCTTTCCCAGTTTTGAACCAGTCTGTCTGGTTACAACTGTTTCCTCTTGATCCACATACAGGAAGTAGGTAAAGTGGTCTGGTATTTCCATGACTTTAAGAATTTTCCACAGTTTGTTGTGATCTGTACAGTCAAAGGCTTTAGCATAGTCAATGAAGCAGAAGTAGGTATGTTTCTGGAATTTCCTTGCTTTCTCTGTGACCCAACAGATGTTGGCAATTTGATCTCTGGTTCCTCTGCCTTTTCTAAATCTAGCTTCTACATCTGGAAGTTCTTGGTTCATGTATTGCTGAAGTTTCACTGAAGGGATTTTGAACATTACTTTACTAGCATGTGAAATGAATGCAATTGTAAGGTAGTTTGAACATTGTTCAGCACAGCCTTTCTTTGGGATTGGAATGAAAACTGACCTTTTCCAGTCCTGTGGCCATGATGAGTTTTCCAAATTAGCTGCATACTGAGTGCAGCAGTCTAACACCGTCATCTTTGGGGATTTTAAAATAGCTCAGCTGGAATTCCATCACCTCCACTTGCTTTGTTCCTAGCAATGCTTCACTTTGTCCAGGATGTCTGACTTTAGGTGAGTGACCACATCATTGTAGTTATCCAGGTCATTAAGATCTTTTTAGTACAGTTCTTCTCTGTATTCCTGCCACCTCTTCTTAAACTCTTCTGCTTCTATTAGATCCTCGCACTTTCTGTCCTTTCTTGTGCTCATCTTTCCATGAAATGTTCCCTTGGGATATCCAATTTTCTTGAAGAGATTTCTATAACTCTTTTCCATTCTACTGTTTTCCTCTTTTTTTTTTTTTTTTTTTTTTGCATTATTCACTTAGGAGGATATCTTCTCTCTGCTATTCTCTGGAACTTGGCATTCAACTGGATATATCTTTCCCTTTTTCCTTTTGCTTCCCTTCTTTTCTCAGCTATTTTTAAAGCCTCCTCAGACAACCATACCCCACTCCAGTACTCTTGCCTGGAAAATCCCATCGATAGGGGAGCCTGGTAGGCTACAGTCCATGGGATCACTAAGAGTCGGGCACGACTGAGTGACTTCACTTTCACTTTTCACTTTCATGCATTGGAGAAGGAAATGGCAACCCACTCCAGTATTCTTGCCTGGAGAATCTCAGGGACAGAGGAGCCTGGTGGGCTGCCGTCTATGGGGTCGCACAGAGTCAGACATGACTGAAGCGACTTAGCAGCAGCAGCAGACAACCATTTTGCCTCCTTGCATTTTCTTTTCTTGGGGATGGTTTTGATCACTGCCTCTTGTATAATGTTACAGACCTCGGTCCATAGTTCTTTAGGCACTCTGTCTACCAGATCTAATCCCTTAAATCTATTGGTCACCTCCACTGTATAACTGACTTCCCTTATGGCTCAGCCCATAAGGAGTCTGCCTGCAATGCAGGAGGCCTGGGTTTGATACCTGGGTTGGGAAGATCACCTGGAGAAGGAAATGGCAACCCATTCCAATATTCTTGCCTGGAAAATCCCATGGACAGAGGAGCCTGGCAGGCTACAGTTCATGGGGTCACAAAGAGTCGTGCCCGATCGAGCAACTTCACTTCACTGTATAATTACAAGGGATATGATTTAAGTCATGCCTGAATGGCTTAGTAGTTTCCTCTACTTTCTTCAATTTAAGCCCTGAATTTTGCAATAAGGAGCTCATGATCTGAGCCACAGTCAGCTCCAGGTCTTGTTTTTGCTGACTGTGTAGAGCTTCTCCATCTTTGGCTGCAAAGAATATAATCAGTCTAATTTTGGTATTGACTATCTGATGATGTCTATGTGTAGTCATCTCTTGTGTTGTTGGATGAGGGTGTTTGCTATGACCAGTGTGTACTCTTGGAAAACTCTGTTAGGCTTTGTCCTGCTTCATTTTGTACTCCATGCCCAACTTGCCTGTTACTCTAGGTATCTCTTGACTTCCTATTTCTGCATCCAAGTCTCATATGATTAAAAGGATATCCTTTTTTTTGGTGTTAGTTCTAGAAGGTATTGTGTGTCTTCATAGAACCTTCTGACTTAGTTGTTGGGATACAGCTTTGGATTACTGTGATGTTGAATGGTCGGCCTTAGAAATGAACCAAGATCATTCTTGGTCTTGGAGATTATACCCAAGTGTTGAATTTCAGACTCTCTTGTTGACTATGAGGGCTATTACGTTTCTTCTAAGGGATTCTTGTCCACAGTAGTAGATATAATGGTCATCTGAATTAAATTCACTCATTTTCATCCACTTTAGTTCATTGATTTCTAAAATATCGATGTTCACTCTTGCCACCTCCTGCTAGACCACGTCTAGTTTACCTTGATTCATGGACCTAATACTTTATGTTCCTATACAGTACTGTTCTTTACTCCATTGGACTGTACTTTCACCACCAAACACATCCACAGTGGAGCAATGTTTCAGCCTTGGCCCATCCTCATCATTCTTTCTGGAGCTATTTCTCTATTCTTCCCCAGTAACATATTGGACACCTATGAACTAGGGGGCTCATCTTCTGATGTCATATCTTTTTGCCTTTTCATATTATCAAGAAATATCAATAACCTCAGATATGCAGATGACACCACCCTTATGACATTAAGCAAAGAAGAACTAAAGAGCCTCCTGAAGAAAGTGAAACAGGAGAGTGAAAAAGTTGGCTTAAAGCTCAACATTCAGAAACCTAAGATCATGGCATCTGGTCCCATCACTTCATGGCAGATAGAGGGGGAAACAGTGGAAACAGTGACAGACTTTATTTTGAGGGGGCTCCAAAATCACTGCAGATGGCAAATGCAGCCATGAAATTAAAAGATGCTTGCTCCTTGGAAGAAAAGTTATGACCAACCTAGACAGCATATTAAAAAGCAGATACATTAATTGCCAACAAAGATCCGTCTAGTCAAAGCTATGGTTTTTCCAGTAGTCATGTATGGATGTGAGAGATGGACTATAAAGAAAGCTGAGCACCAAAGAATTGATGCTTTTGAACTGTGGTGCTGGAGAAGGCTCTGGAGAGTCCCTTGGACTGCAAGGAGATCCAACCAGTTCATCCTAAAGGAAATTAGTCCTGAATATTCATTGGAAGGACTGATACTGAAGCTGAAACTCCAATAGTTTGGCCACCTGATGTGAAGAACTGATTCATTTGAGAAGACCCTAATGCTGGGAAAGAATGAAGGTGGGAGGAGAAGGGGACGACAGAGGATGAGATGGTTGGATGTGGCATCACTGACTCGATGGACATGAGTTTGAGTAAGCTCTGGAAGTTGGTGATGGACAGGGAGGCCTGGCGTACCGCAGCCCATGGGGTCACAAAGAGTTAGACATGACTGAGTGACTGAACTGACTGACTGACTGTTCATGGGGTTCTTGAGGCAAGAATACTGAAGTGGTTTGCCAATTTCTTCTCCAGTGGACCATGTTTTGTCAGAACTCTCTACCATGACCTGTCCTTGTGTGGCCCTGCACAGCATGACTGATAACACCATCGAGTTACAGAAGGCTGTGATCCATGTGATCATATTGGTTAGCTTTTCTGTGATTGTGGCTTTCTTTTTGAGGCAGTGGGATTGCAGTACTTTCTTTTTCTGTCTGCCTTCCGATGGATGAGGATAAGAGGCTTGTGCAAGCTTTCCGATGGGACAGACTGGCTGTGGGGAAACCTGGGTCTTACTCTGGTGGGCAGCACAATACTCAGTATATCTTTAATCCAATTGTCTGCTGATGATTGGGGCTGTGCCCCCTCACTGTTAGTTGTTTGGCCTGAGGATTTCTAGTCCTAGAGTCTATAGGCTCTGTGGTAGGACTAGAGGTGACCTCCAAAAGGACTTATGCCAACAAGTACCTCCCAGGACTGCTGCTGCCAGTGCCCCTGTTCCTGCTGCAGGCCACTGCTGACCACACCTCTGCAGTAGACCCTCAAACACTAACAGGCAGGTCTGGCTCAGTGTCTTGTGGGGCTACTGCTCCTTTTGCCTGTATTCTGGTGTGCACAAGGTTTTTTTGTGCCCTCCAGGAATCTCGCTTCCCCCAGTTCTGTGGAAGCTCTGTAATCAAATCCCACTGTCCTTCAAAGTCAGATTCCCTGGGGACTCTCAGTCCTTTTGCTGTATCCCCCAGGTTGGGAAGTCTGAGGCGTGGCTTAGAATGTTTGCAACAGTATGAAAACTTTTTTGGTATTATTGTCCTCCAGTTTGTGGGTCACCCACCCAGCAGGTATGTGGTTTGATTTTCATGTGATTGCCCCCTCCTACCACCTTGTTGTGGCTTCCTTTATCCTTGGACATGGAGTATCTTTCTTCTGTGGGTTCCAACACCCTCCTGTTAATGCTTGTTCAGCAGCTAGTTGAGATTTCGGTGTTCTCGCAGGAGTTGAGCAAACGTCCTTCTACTCTACCATCTGAATGTACATGGCTCTAATTGTTTTAAGCCTTGAGGACACCCCCAAGCTCTTTTTAGCACCCATCCAAATCAGCAGTTATATTATTATAGCAGTCAATTAAACGTCCACAAACAATGACCTTTGTTTATCTCCATATACTGGGACTGGAGAGGACCTGTATCTCAAATTAAACAAAGTGACAATAGACCTGTCCTCTGAAGTCTCTATCAGCAAGTAACAGATTTATCTACTAACGTGATGCTTTGCTTTTTTCACGCTATCCTTCTGTTTCTTTCAGGACAGTCATAGTCCCCATACTTAGTTGTCATCTTAAATATGAACATTCCTGTAATTTTGAACATGTGATTACATCTTGGACTAAGTGCCTTGAGAGCTTTGTGCGGTTGTTGTTGTTCCAGGATGAAACAGTCCAAGTGGTATGTTAACAAATTTTAACAACTAACCTGTCTATTTTCCAGTAAAACATGACTCTTAAAGAACTTGAAATAGCCACTACTGTGAACAGGACAGCAAGGTGGTTGTGAGAATAGTAAGTTTGCTAGGATGTCTCCTTTCAGCTGTGTTAAGAATCTATTTAGTTACTCTAGAAAATGTAAGTTTCATGTCCTCTAGAGAATCACAGTCCTAGTCCTTCTGTAGTTCTGGCTTCACATGGAAGTATGAATCCATTTGAGTTTATCCTTTTTAGATTCCACATATAAATGATATCATCCAGTATTTGCCTTTCTCTGAGTTATTTCACTTAGCATAGTGTCTCCAAGGTCCACCCAAATTACTGCAAATGATACCATTTCCTTCTTTCTCATGGAAGAATAATATTCCATTGTATATATATACTACATCTTCTTTATCCATTCATCTTTGATGGACACTTGGGTTGTTTCTGTATCTTGGCAACTGTGAATAATGCTGCAATAAAAAAAGAGGTGCAGATATCTTTTTTATATTCTGTTTCCATTTCTTTTTTTTTAATTTTTATTTTTTACTTTATTTTACTTTACAGTACTGTATTGGTTTTGCCATATATTGACATGAATCCGTCTCGGTGTACATGAGTTCCCAATTCTGAACCCTCTCTACCTCCCACCCCATATCAACTCTCTGGATCATCCCCGTGCACCAGTCCCAAGTATCCTGTATCCTGTATCAAACATAGACTGGCGATTCATTTCTTATATGATAGTATACATGTTTCAGTGCCATTCTCCCAAGACATCCCACCCTCTCCCTCTCTCTCAGAGTCCAAAAGTCTGTTCTATTCATCTGTGTCTCTTTTGCTGTCTCCCATACAGGGTTATCATTACCATCTTTCCAAATTCCATATATATGTCTTAGTATACTGTATTGGTGTTTTTCTCTCTGGCTTACTTCACTCTGTGTAATTGGCTCCAGTTTCATCCATCTCATTAGAACTGATTCAAATGTATTCTTTTTAATGGCTGAGTAATACTCCATTGTGTATATGTACCACAGCTTTCTTATCTATTCATCTGCTGATGGACATCTAGGTTGTTTCCATGTCCTGGCTATTATAAACAGTGTGCAGTGAACATTGGGGTACATGTGTCTCTTTCAGTTCTGGTTTCCTCAGTGTGTATGCCCAGCAGTGGGATTGCTGGGTCATATGGTATTTCTATTTGCAAATTTTTAAGGAATCTCCACACTGTTTTCCATAGTGGCTGTACTAGTTTGCATTCGCAGCAACAGTGTAAGAGGGTTCCCTTCTCTCCACACCCTCTCCAGCATTTATTGCTTGCAGATTTTTGGATCGCAGCCATTCTAACTGGTGTGAAATGGTACCTCATTGTGGTCTTGATTTGCATTTCTCTGATAATAAGTGATGTTGAGCATCTTTTAATGTGTTTGTTAGCCATCCGTATTTTTGATATCCAGAAGTAGGACTGCTGTATGATTTGCTACATGTATTTTATTAGAAAGGAACCAAATAGCCAAGAAATCTTGAGAAAGAAGAACAAAGCCGGAGGCATGATACTTCTGAATAACAAACTATAATACACAGCTGTAGTAATCAAAATAGTATGGTATTGGTATAAAAACAGACACATAGACTAATGAAATGGAATCAATAGCCCAGAAATAAACCCCCTCACATATGGTCAACTCACATTTGACACCCCTTCATGGGTCACTGCCTTGTCCTGGTGAACAGGTTTGCATAACTCAATGAAGCAATGCATATAAGGCCGTTCAAGACAGACGGGTCAGGGTGGAGAGTTCTGACAAAACGTGGTCCACTGGAGGAGGGCATGGAAAAACACTCCAGTATTCTTGCCATGAGAACCTCATAAACAGTATGAAAAGGGAAAAATATGACACCAGAAGATGAGTGCCCCAGGTCTCAAGATGTCCAATATGCTACTGGGGGAGAGTGGAGAGATATTATTAATAGCTCCAGAAACAACAAAGTAGACAGGCCAAAGCGGAAATGACACTCAGTTGTGGATATGTCTGTGATGAAAGTAAAGTCCAATGCTGTAAAGAACAATATTGCATATGAACCTGGAGTGTTAGGTCCATGAGTCAAGGTAAATTAGACATGGTAAACAGGAGATTGCAAGATGAATATTGATATCTTTAGGAATCAGTGAACAAAACTGGGCAGGAATGACTGAATTTAATTCATATGACCTTTGTATCTACTACTGTGGGCAAGAATCCCTCAGAAGAAATGGAGTAGCCCTCCCAGTCAACAAAAGAGTATGAAATGCAGTACTTGGGTGCAATCTCAAAAGTGACAGAATGATCTCAGTTTCCAAGGAAGATCATTCAACATCACAGTAATCCCAGTCTATGCCCCAACCACTGATGTTGAAGAAGCTGAAGTCTACCGGTTCTATGATGACCTAACAAGACTTTATAGAACTAACATCAAGAAAAGATGTCCTTTTCATCATAGGCGACTGGAATACAAAAGTAGGAAGTTGAGAATTACCCGGGGTAATGGGCAAGTTTGACTTTGGAGCACAAAATGAAGCAGGACAAGGCCTAAGAGAATTTCATAAAAAGAACACACTGGTCACAGCAAAAACTCTCTTCCAACAACACAAGAAATGACATTACATATGGACATTACCAAATGGTCAATAATGAAATCAGACTGATTATATTCTTTGCAGCCAAAGTTTGAGAAGCTCTATAGAGTCAGCAAAAGAGAAGACCTAGAGCTGACTGTGGCTCAGATCATGAGCTTCTTATTGCAAAATTCAGGCTTAAATTGAAGAAAGCGGGGAAAACCACTAGGCCATTAGGGTATGATCTAAGTCAAATCCCTTATAATTATACAACAGATTCAAGTGATTAGATCCAGTGACCAATAGATTCCAGGGATTATATCTGGTAGACAGAGTGCCTGAAGAACTATAGATGGAAGTTTGTAACACTGCACAGGAGGTGGTGACCAAAACTATCCCAAAGAAAAAGAAATACAAGAAGGCAAAGTGGTTTTCTGAGGAGGCTTTACAAAGAGCTGGGGAAAGAAGAGAAGTGAAAAGCAAGGGAGAAAGGGAAAGATATACCCAACTGAATGCAGAGTTCCAGAAAATAGCAAAGAGAGATAAGAAGACCTCTTAAATGAACAATGCAAAGAAGTAGAGGAAAACAATAGAATGGGAAAGACTAGAGATCTCGTCCAAAAAAACTGGAGATATCAAGAGAACATTTCATACAAGAATGGGCACAATGAAGGACAGAAACATCAAGGAACTAACAGAAGTAGAAGAGATTAAGAAGAGGTGGCAAGAATACACAGAAGAACTATGCAAAAAAGGTCTTAATGACCTGGATAATCACAATGGTGTGGTCACTCACCTAGAGCCAGACATCCTGGAGTAGGAAATGAAATGGGCCTTAGGAAGCATTACTACAAACAAAACTAATAAGGGTGATGGAATCCCAGATAAGCTATTTAAAATCCTAAAAGATGATGCTGTTAAAGTGTTGCACTCAATATTTTAGCAAATTTGGAAAACTCAGCAGTGGCCACAGGACTGGAAAAGGTCAGTTTTCACTTCAATCCCAAAGAATGCATACATTCATGCTAAGTTGCTTCATTCATGTCTGACTTTGTGACCCTATGACTGTAGCCTGCAAGGCTCCTCTGTCTAAAGGATTCTCTAGCCCAGAATATTGGAGTGGGTTGCCATTTCCTTCTCCTGGAGATCTTTTTGACCCAAGGATTGAACCCATGTCTCTTTATGTCTCCTGCATTGGTAGGCAGGTTCTTTACCACTAGGCCACCCGGGAATCCCAAAGAAAGGCAATACCAAAAAATGTTCAAACTACTGTACAGTTGTGCTCACTTCACACACTAACTAGGTTATGCTCAAACTCCTTTAGACTAAGCTTCAGCAGTATGTGAACCAAGAAATTCCAGATGTACATGCCGGATTGAGAAAAGGCACAGGAACCAGAGGTCAAATTGCCAACATCCATTGGATCATAGAGAAAGCAAGAGGATTACAGGAAAACATCTATTTCTGCTTCATTGACCATGCTAAAGCCTTTGACTGCGTGGATCGCAACAAACTGTGGAAAATTCTTAAAGAGATGGGAATACCAGACCACCTTACCTGCCTCCTGAGAAATCTTATGCAGGTCAAGAAGCAACAGTTAGAAATTTACATGGAAAAACAGACTGGTTCAAAATTGGGAAAGGAGTACCTCAAGGCTATATATTGTCACCTTGCTTGTTTAACGTATATGCAGAGTACATCATCGGAGAAGGCAATAGCAACCCATTTTCCAGTACTTTCGCCTGGAAAATCCCATGGACGGAGGAGCCTGGTAGGCTGCAGGCCATGGGGTTGCTAAGAGTCGGACACGACTGAGCGACTTCATTTTCACTTTTCATGTTCATGCATTGGAGAAGGAAATGGCAACCCACTCCAGTGTTCTTGCCTGGAGAATCCTAGGGACAGGGGAGCCTGGTGGGCTGCCGTCTGTGAGGTCACACAGAGTCAGACACGACTGAAGCGACTTAGCAGCAGCAGCAGCAGCAGCAGCAGCAGAGTACGTCATGCAAAGTGTCAGGCTGGATGAAGCACAAGATGGAATCAAGATTGCTGGGAGAAATATCAACAGTCTCAGATATTCAGATGATACCACTCTAAAGGCAGAAAGTGAAGAGCAACTGAAGAGGCTCCTGATGAAAGTGAAAAGGAGAGCAAAAAGGCTGGCTTAAAACTCAACATTCAAAAAAAACAAGATTATGGCATCTGGTCCCATCAGTTCACGACAAACATAAGGGAGGAAAGTGGCAACAGTAACAGATTTTATTTTCTTGATCTCCAAAATCACTGGGGACAGTGACTGCAGCCACGGAATTAAAAGATGCTTGCTCCTTGGAAGAAAAGCTACAACAAACCTAGACCGCTCATTAAAAAGCAAAGACTTCACTTTGCCAGCAAGGTCCATATAGTTAAAGCTATAGTTTTTCCTGCAGTATGTATGGATATGAAACGTGGACCATAAAGAAGGCTGAGCACTGAAGAATGGATCCTTTTGAACTGTGGTGTTGGAGAAAACTCTTGAGAGTCCCTTGGACTGCAAGGAGATCAAACCAGTCAATCCTAAAGGGAATCAGTCTTGAATATTCATTGGAAGGACTGATCTGAAGCTGAAGCTCCAATACTTTGGCCACCTGATGTGAAGAGCTGACTCACTGGAAAAGACCCTGATGCTGGGAAACACTGAGGGCAGGAGAAGGGGGGCAACAGAGGATGAGGTGGTTGGATGGCATCACTGACTCAGTGGACATGAGTTTGAGCAAAGCCTGGGAGATAGTGAAGGACAGGAAGCCTGGTGTGGGGTTGTAGTCCATGGGGTTGTAAAGAGTTGGACATGACTTAGCAACTGAGCAACTACAACAACATATGACAAGATGCCAACAATAACATATGATCCAATGGGAGAAAGCAATGTGTCATCAAAAAAAAAGCTGTTGGAAAAACTGAATAACCACATGCAGAAGAATGAGGTTCATGCCCTATGTTATACTGGCGACAAAAATGAACTGAAAATAGTGTGAAAACTTAAATTTAAAACCTGAAACTGTGAAACTCCTAGAAGAAAACTAGGAAAAGCTCCTTGACATTGGTCTTGGCAATGATTTCCTGGATATGACAGCAAAAGCACAAGCAACAAAAGCAAAAATAAGTGAGTCTGCTAGGTTTGAAGAGCAAATTTTATAGCTCTATCAGCAAAGTTCTTACTACCTTTAGAAACTTCATCCTTTTGCCCTGAGTTCTATCCTGAATTACTGCTATCTGAGTAGACAGTTGTAAAGCCTCTAACAAATTAGCTATCACTTTTCCAAAAGAAATTTTTTTTTCTCATCAAAGTAGAAATTCCCCATTTCTCCAAATTTACCCTGTGGCATGGCAGAACCAACCTGGAGGAGGGCATGGCAACCCACTCCAGTATTCTTGCCTGTAAAATCCCATGGACAGAAGAGCCTGGGGGGCTACAGTCCATGGATTCAAAGAGTCAGACACAACTGAGCGACTGAATACACATATCACAGAACCAAATATTTATTAGTAGTAAACGTATCCATTTTAAGTCTAAGACCAAGAATTGCAGCTCTAGGAACTGTTAACTTGTCTGCTTCTGCAGACCTAACTCCAGACAAAAATCCAAGATTTCATGTCACTGCTGCAGAGGAAGCCTTAAGTTGGCCACTTTTATCTCGAGTACATGACCCAGCAGTAAACATTATCAAATTTACCTTTTAACCAGAAATATCAAATAAATTATGCCAGATTTTTCAAAATTTAGACTCCGAAGCTTAGGGTGAGAGAGAAACTGTAGCCAATTTTAATTATTCAAAAGCCGCTTCAGACTCTAGGGATAAACCCCAGAGGATCTAGAGAACAACCATGTAGTTGTTTTGCCAGAAGTTACAACTGTCCTATAAAAAACTAGAATCCCCTGTCCCCAATATCCTACTAGTTCCCAAATTATCTAAGATATTTTTCTGTAGTTGGTGATTTTATCTGCAAAATTGGCTGGCTCCTCACTCATAACACTTTGCCACCTTCCTCCGACAACAGATGCCCTGTTTTCCCTCAGTTTGCCAATATTGCACTTTGCTTAGGGAGGCTTTATGGCCCTGTGAAGAGAGGAATTTTAACAAAGCCTCCTCTCTGCATTGCTCTTTAGTTTCTGAGTGGGCCAGCAAATCATCTGCATATTGCATGATTATCCCTCTACCAGCGGCACAAATTTCTCTACATTTTCCTGTAAATGATAAGAGAAAACAGTGGGAGAGTCCTAAAACATTTGAGGAATCCTTTGCCATAAATGCTGTACTCTTTTTTAAGCAAACACACATAAGAATATAGATCGGCATGCTAGAGGAACAGAGGAGAAACAAAACCAGAATGCAGATCAACTACAAAGAAAAAACACTGCAGATGCAGGTATGAAAGTCATGAGTGAGAACAGTTGGAAGCTTAGGGACTACAGGAATTAATGGACAACAGGTTTACTTACTTCTCTAACATCTTGTACAAAATGATATAGTGGTCAAACATCTTCCTAAAATATCCCTTCCTTCTTCACTATAAGTATGGGAGTATTACAGGGCAAGTATCATGTTCATTTTTTTAATTGTCTCCCCTTTTCTCTAATTCTTTTATAACAAGTTTTATTCCTCTAACTGACCTCTCAACAAGGGATATTGTTTTACATATGGCCATGACATCCCTTCCATGAGCTATTTTTATTGGTTCCATATGTCTCCATATCCAATAACGATACTGGTTCCATTCCCAGTATCATTATTCCCTAGGGTCCAAAGTGATGCATAGTTCATTTCAGCTTAGGGTGCTTTTCCAGCATGGTATGACACTGCCACTTTCTGCCACACCCCATTTCATTCATAAGGCACAATGTACCCAATCAGGTTCTTTTTTCCCCCTTGCGTGCTCCACAGATAGTCTGTCCAGTGTATAGAATGTGGTAACCTTTAATTTCCAAGGCATGTCTCTCCCCAGTGGGTTTACAGGAGGATCAAGAGAAAGTAAGAAAGGATTTTCTTTAGTCATAGGACTATTTGTATGGGAATCATGGATGAAAAGGGACAAGAAGGCTGACCCAAAATACCAGAAACCTGTATTGATCTATCATCAAATGAAAAAGCAAAAAAAAAAAAAAAAAAAAATCCTGAGGAAATTTCAGAATAAGCAGCCCCAGTACCACCAATTCCCACCTTCAAGATTCCAGTATCTGTCTATTGTTAGCCATTTTGCTAATTATCCCTCAGTCTTCCTGGGCTTTCCTGGTGCCCTGATTCTGGCAACTTTGGCATTTGGAATTTCTCTACAGTTCCTCTTCCAATGTCCTGGCTTCTTGTAAGAATGACACACAATTTCCCTTCTTCACTCCTTTCACAAGTTGGTCAGATTAGAGGTTAGTCCTCTACTAAATATTTTTAACTGAGCAGCTAAGACAATGATTTTTAATTTCTTCTTTCCTTCATCTTTCTTTTGATAGTCAGAAAATGAGGTGGCTGCTGCCAAGATTTCAGTAACAATCTGTCCTTACCATCCTTCCCCCTTCTGCCTAACTTGAGTATGGATAGTCATCAAGAGTGCCCAGACAAGGGTGCTGAAAGCCAGACAGTCATTCTGATCTGCCTTTGGGCCTGAGCCAATACAGTTTGAGACTGTCTCAGTAAACAGCCA
>SJXQ01005557.1:129144-158314 GCA_006408695.1 Aepyceros melampus | reverse complement strand
CCCATGTGAAATGCCACCAGGACAAATGGGACACTCAGTGACCCCAGGAGGCCGAGACCAGTGCTGCTGCAGCCCCCAAAAAGGAGTGCCCCTCCTCCCCCTCGTCTGTCCCTCAGGGTTCTCCCCTGGAGCTCCCCTGCTACTGGAGATCACCAGGAGCTTCAGGGAGCCATGGTCCCTAGCTCTCCTGATGCAGGGCCTTCCTGTACAGGATCTGATGAAGGTGCCCAGGGCCCAGAGGAAGAAAGTGCAGGTGCCTCTCAGGCAGCCTCTGCCACTCAGAGCCCTCACAAAGATCCTCTGACCAGGAAGGCCAGCATGCTGGTGGAGTTCCTGCTCGAGAAGTACACCAGGAAGGAGCCCATCTTGTAGCACGCCCTGCTGAAAGTTGTTGGCAGGAAGTATTGGCAACACTTCCCTGAGATCCTCAGGAGAACCTCTAAGCACATGGCGCTGGAATTTGGCCTGAAGCTGACGGAAGTCTACCGTATCAGGATCATCTACACACTCATCTACAAGCTCAAACTCCAGGGTAAAGAAGGTCCAAGTGACGCGGGGTGGGGTGGGGGTCTGCCCAAGTCCAGTTTTCTCATGGTGCTCCTGGGCATTATCTTCATGAAGGGTAACTGCACCCCCGGGGAGGAGGTCTGGGAATTCCTCAGTGTGTTGGGGGTCTATACTGGGAGGAGGCACTGGATCTTTGGGGAGCACAGAAGGCTCATCACCAAAGATCTGGTGCAGAAGAAGTACCTGAAGTACCGACAGGTGCCCACTGGCGATCCTCCGCACTACAAGTTCCTGTGGGGCCCGAGAGCTTGTTTGAGACAAACAAGATGAAGGTGTTGGAGGTGCTGGCCACCATCCATGATTCGGTCCCGACTTCCTTCCCAGACCTCTATGACGAGGCTCTGAGAGATCAGGCGGAGACAGCAGGGCTGAGAGGCGTGGGCAGGGCTCCCATGATGGCTGAAGCCAGTGCCCCTTCCAGGGCCAAGTCCTACAGCTCTTCCCACATCTAGGGAGGGAAGCCTGGACACTTTGTTCCCTTTTGTGTTGGAACAGAGCTGTCAAGCTCCTAAATAGTAGAGACTAGTAGGGTGGAGGGAACAAAACTTGTAGTTCTTTACTGTTTTATGTAGTAAGGGAGTTTAGGTACAACTCATTTTTAAAAATATATATCTTTTTTCCTTTATCCATAGGAGAAATATCTAATGAAAGTTGATTTAAATTAGATTAAGGAGATGAGGGAGGAGTTTAGTATTTTCAAATGTTAATTACTTTTCATAATGTTTATTGTGCTTCAGAATACAAATGTATTAATCATATAAATCACATTGTCTGCTGTTTTAAAGTTTTGAAAGCCACAGGTTGGGTATATGTAAAACACATTGAACGTATTGAATATATTGTTCACCATCTAAACAAGGTGAGATGACACTGGAACAGAATTTTCTCAAAGAGTAGTCAAGCTCCTAGATAGTGCAGTTTAGTAGGGGTCGAGTAAACCAAGCTTAGATTTCTATTTTCTTCCTGATTTAAACTAGTGACCTCTGCATATTATCTATTTCATTTTTATTGAATATTTTTACCTTAACAGATTCTTTCTCTTCACAATATTGACTTGGTAATGATATTCTAGTTTTATTTATTGCCGTTATATAATTTTTAAAGTTACAGTTTTGGTAGATGTAAAAGAAATTCATGAACCATCTCTATTGCCTTTGTGATCTGGAAGTAAGTAATATGTTACTGAACAAGAGATTTTCATGGTAATGTGAAACGCGACTACAGAAAATATCGAGAAACCAAAAAAACAAGCAAATATAAAGGAATAAGCTTTTAATTTGTAGTTTGCCTTATTTCCTCTAGCCATTTTTTTTGTAAAAATAAAATATACTTTGCCTTAATTTAGCTCATTTAAGAGTATTTATTTTTTTTTGTCTCAGTGCACTGCATAGTCTCTGCTATCTACTGGATAAAAATAACCTCAGATAGGAAGGTGGTATTTTGGAGGTTCATAATAATCATGACTTCCTTTAAATTAAAGACCAGTGTTTCTTAATCAGTATGACTCTGCTTTATATGTAGTACATGCATTCCAGCATTCATGCAGGATAGGATTTAGCAGACTCCATTTATAATGGATAACTTGCAATTGTCTCAAATTCACAAGACTGATAAAGTGACCTTCATCAGACAAGTCCCCTGATGTGCACTAGTCCAGAGTCCTTCCCTTTCTTTGCAAGAGCAAGAACTGAGGAAATCTCTTTTCATCAGTGACATATTTGGTACCATGACTAGCACTGCTGCCATGGTGAACTCCAGTGGTCTTGCCCAAACTGCTGGCTGGAGACCCCTGACTTTCTCTCTATCTCTCCCATGAAAACTTGCTTGCTGGCACTCTCTGTTTTGTTCTCTTTCCATGACCCACAGGGCAAGATCTGGGTCAGCTCACTGTGTCCTGGCTCCCCTCAATTAAGAGCTCCAAGGAGGACGCCCAGGCTGTGCATACCCAAAGAACGCTTGGGTGGCAGCTGACACTGTCCTTGGGCCTGGTAGACACAGAATTCCCAATGGTGAAGGCGCCCACTGAGGCCAAGACTTTTCTCCTCTCAGTATTTGTCATTTCCTCTATGGCTCTATCCATTTTGAGGTGAGAAGTTTAACTGAGAAGACGGTGAGACGTTCAAATTAAGACCGAACAAATAATCAGGGACTTGATTGTGTGAGTTTCTTCTCTGTAAGTCCTCGAACCCAGTTCCCTCCCTACACGTTCTTAAGCCTGGTGTGGTTCCAGGACCAGAACTGCATCAGGGGCCGAAACTGAGGGACTCTGCATCCTTCTCTAGATTTTTGGCCTACCTCACCACACCACGACCTTACAGTGTGGTAGATCCCTTCCCTTCTGGGGGTCTCAAGCAGACTATCAACCCCAGAGCAGAGGCAGTAAGCGAGCACCTTTCTCAGCAGGCTTAGGACTCTCTGCCTAGGAGACAGTCCACTTCTCCCAAGATCCACAATCAGGAACTCCAACCTCCCCCACTTCATAGCTGTACACCTTCCTTCATATCCTTGATTTCTCTTCTATCCTGCTCTCCAGACTTCTCAGACTGTTTCTTGATCCTTGAGCCTCCTTGCTGGTTGGTTAGGTGTTGTTTCTTTATTGTATAAAGTAATGTGGTCAGTTGCTCAGTCATGTCTACCCTTTGTGGCCCCTTGGACTGAACCCCACCTGGATCCTCTGTCCACAGGATTTCCCAGGCAACAATACTTGAGTGGATTACCATTTCCTTCTTTAGTGTGCCTTCCCAATCCTGTGATTGAACCCACATCTCCTGCATTGCAGGCGGATTCTTAGCAAGGAGCCACTTCAGGAGTCCAGAGAGGAGCCCTCTCCAATATCACAAGGAGAATACCCTGAGGGGAACTTTTGCCCAGTATTGTTATCACTGCCTTGTGGTACTCCAGTCCTACCTTTTGGCTCTGTGTCTTTTTCTTTTACTTCGGTGATAATGGTAAACTTTTTAGTTGGCTCAGAGCCTAGGGCTAATCCCTCCCTCTCTGAAGACTTTAGGCCCTTGGACGCTGGCCATTTTTTCCTCCCACTGGCTTCTGTTCCTTTTCAAGATGAACCCAAGGGGCCTCCTCAGGCTCATCAATCAGGTAGATTTCAGGTGCTCAGAGGGATACCACTGTTGACACTGCAAGTGCACCAGAACAAATAATTCTCATTGGTCTCTGTCTTGTGACATCCTAACACAAAAATGGGAGGGGAGGGCAGAAGTCCCATGAATCCAAGTGTTCATGACCCTATTCCAAAATCCATATCTAAAGAACTCCTTTTAACTCCTGTGAAAGCACTCACACACCTTTCAAAGTGCCTCCTTCTCCACCAGGAGACCCATGTTTGATATGATCAGCTTATTAATCCACTTTCTGAAGAAGCACAACCAGGAACTGCTACCTCCCAGTTCTGAGGCGGGGGGACAGTCTGCCAGAGCATCCTCCTCTAATGTACCATCTAGGCAGCTAGAGACCCAAGACCCCCGAAAATCAACTTATGGATTTTGCCTTTGGCATACTCGGTGATAGAGGTAGCTGTCCCAGGTGACTCAGTGGAAAAATGTGAACCTGCAGTGCGGGAGACAAAGGTTCAATCCCTGGATGTGGAACATCCCCTGGAGAGGAAATGACTACCCATTCCAGTATTCCTGCCTGGAGAATCCCATGGACAGAGAGCCTGGAGTGCTGAAGTTCATGGGCTTGCAGAGTCAGACATGAATGAGGGCCTGAGCACAGCCAGACAGAGAGAATCCTCTAATGTACCATCTAGGCAGCTAGAGACCCAAGACCCCCGAAAATCAACTTATGGATTTTGCCTTTGGCATACTCGGTGATAGAGGTAGCTGTCCCAGGTGACTCAGTGGAAAAATGTGAACCTGCAGTGCGGGAGACAAAGGTTCAATCCCTGGATGTGGAACATCCCCTGGAGGAGGAAATGACTACCCATTCCAGTATTCCTGCCTGGAGAATCCCATGGACAGAGAGCCTGGAGTGCTGAAGTTCATGGGCTTGCAGAGTCAGACATGAATGAGGGCCTGAGCACAGCCAGACAGAGAGATGGGTAGCTGCAGAAGTCTAGTAGGGGCCTAGAGATGGAGAAACCTAGGAACCTTTGGGAGACCAGTATAAGTTACTGATCGCTCAAGAAATGTATCAGAAGGTCGTGAAAGTAACAGGCTTGCTTAAATATAAAGCCGTAAATGAAACATGACATATGCTCCAGTCCCATAGGTAAAAGAATGTCACCACCCTTCTACTGATTTGAAGAAGTACTATGATAATCCGAACTTGACCTCATAGGGTCAGACACTCTCCTGCTCCAAACGAAGCGGGAGTGAGTTATGTAAGCCTGACCTCTATTCAAAGAAGGCAGTCTTTCCCCCTCGTTCACTTTCCTTTGATTATAAAACTCAGCCCACTTAATCCTCAGGGAAGATCTCCATTACCTGCCTGCTTGCATTTCTTACAAGCGTCCTATATTAATACATATACTTCTTGTCTAACACTTTGCCTTTCTGATTTCCTTCTGTGCTGAGACACAAAGAACCTGAGCCTCAGTAAGTCTAGGCACTAGGTGAGGGATTCTAATTAAAAGACCATGCTTCAGGTCCCAAACAGGATTTTAGCTGGATTCAAGTCCCGGCCAGGTGGGTCTCAGTCCCAGCCATGTGGGCTCAAGTCCCAGCCTGAGGTGAATATTTGCAAACAGAGGAGGTCTCCATGCCACCCTGTCCAAATTTTTCAACTTTGGCTTATTAAACTGGTTCACAGTGCTAGAACTAAAGTCACTTTCTTCTGCATTTCTGTGCACCTAGTCTCCCAGTATCCTTCCCTTTGTGTGTACAAATCCAGACACTCTATGCCACAAATGCCTCCACTTTGTGTGCTTATAAAGTTCAACTGATGGTTCCTGCAGGGCTGGAATGGAAAAAAAAAAAAGAAAAAAATGGTCTAAAAATTATCTGGCTACTTTTAGAAAGGGGGCTTCTCTGGCAGTTCAGAGGGTAAAGAATCTGCGTGAAATGAAGGACACCCAGGTTGATCCCTAGGTTGNGTGTGCTTATAAAGTTCAACTGATGGTTCCTGCAGGGCTGGAATGGAAAAAAAAAAAAGAAAAAAATGGTCTAAAAATTATCTGGCTACTTTTAGAAAGGGGGCTTCTCTGGCAGTTCAGAGGGTAAAGAATCTGCGTGAAATGAAGGACACCCAGGTTTGATCCCTAGGTTGGGAAGGGCCCCTGGAGAAGGGAAGGGCAACCTATTCTAGTATTCTTGCCTCAGAAATCCTATGAACAATGGTGCCTGGTCGGCTACAGTCAATGTTGTTGCAAAGAATCAGACAGGACTCAACAACAAGCTCCTAACACCTCTTTTCCTTCACCACTTCTTCTTGTGTTTCTCCCATTTTCCCACGTTTTGGCAGAGGTCTTGTTGATATCTGACAGAAGAGAATCCTTCCTGCCCTGCAGCTTCTAAAGTTTTTCCACTTTGTAAAGAATCTAGATTCCACATTTTTCTTATTTTACGGATGGAGAATTTGATTTGAATCTCGTTCCATGACTGTTGAGAAAGGACACACAAACTACCTCTTTGTTATTGTAATAACTCTGATTTATGGATTTGAAAAAAAATTTTAAATTATTACATATCAGCCCTTCCCCCAGTCTTCTCATGATCTTTATAGTAAAATATAAATCACCTTTCACTGTCTGAGATGTTACTGTTGAATGAAAAAATGTCTGTGTTACTAAGAATGTTGCATCTATTGTTGGCAAATGCCAACAGGGTAAGATGACTTAGCCACAAAGATCCCCAGCACTTTCAATTATCCCCTGTATTTCTTTTGTTGCTGAAGTTAGTACGGTCCTCTTTTAGCAGAGATAGTCTCTATCCTTTTTAGCTGTTTCCACTTCTTGTAACTCAGAAATTATCTCTTGCCTCTCTCTCTGTGTTTACATAAGCATTTCATCATATCCTATTGTCTTTGTATCGCTCTCCTTTGTATTTTAAATCACTGCCTCTATTAGAAGCACATTTTAATCAGGTGACTCAGTCAACTGCAGTGGGCTTAGGAAGGCTGTCCTATAAGGAGAGAAAAGCTGGACACTAGCAACTGAACCACGAGTTGCAGCCTCCCTGTTTATTTCAAACCCTTTATTTTGAAATAATAGATCCATAAACTGTAAAAACAATTATGGGAAAGATTGAAGGTGAGAGGAGAAGGGGACGACAGAGGATGAGATTTGTTGGATGGCATCATGGACTCGATGAACATCAGTTTGAGTAAGCTCCAGGATTTGGTGATGGACACGGAAGCATGGCATGCTGCAGTCCATGGGGTCGCAAAGAGCTGGACACGACTGAGAGACTGAACTGAACTGAGTGATGGTGAACAGCTTTTCATGGACCTGCTGGCCTTTTGTATGTCGTCTTTGGGGAAATATCCATTCAGCTCTTTTACTTCTAATCAATAGATATGTCAAGGTGATGGGTGCCACTCCTATGGTTACATTACAGTACCTGACGGGATTCCTTTGATCACAGACATTATTTTAGGAGATGTTATTTTGTTAGCGGATATGTTCTTACTTCCCTACCTACCTTGAATAAGAAAGCTGTCAAGTTTGGAACTACCTATAAAAAGGGCAATGTGTCATGGAACTGCAAGCTGAGATTAGGAACAGAGAACTGCAAAAATTATTTGCATGAATAACTCTGTCCAAACATCCGCATTAAGAATCTTGATTGACAACCTAGATGTCCATCAGCAGATGAATGGATAAGAAAGCTGTGGTACATATACACAATGGAGTATTACTCAGCTATTGAAAAGAATACATTTGAATCAGTTCTAATGAGGTGGATGACGCTGGAGCCGATTATACAGAGTGAAGTAAGCCAGAAAGAAAAACACCAATACAGTATACTTACACATATATATGGAATTTAGAATGATGGTAATGATAAACCTATGTCCAAACATCCGCATTAAGAATCTTGATTGACAACCTAGATGTCCATCAGCAGATGAATGGATAAGAAAGCTGTGGTACATATACACAATGGAGTATTACTCAGCTATTGAAAAGAATACATTTGAATCAGTTCTAATGAGGTGGATGACGCTGGAGCCGATTATACAGAGTGAAGTAAGCCAGAAAGAAAAACACCAATACAGTATACTTACACATATATATGGAATTTAGAATGATGGTAATGATAAACCTGTACGCAAGACAGCAAAAGAGACACAGATGTATAGAACGGTCTTTCGGACTCTGTGGGAGAGGGAGAGGGTGGGATGGGTTGGCAGAGTGGCAGTGTAACATGTGTGATATCATAAGTGAAACGAATCGCCAGGCCAGGTTTGATGCAGGATGCAGGATGCTTGGGACTGATGCACGGGGATAATCCAGAGAGAGGGTGTGGGGCAGGATGGGGGAGGTGGAGGTCGGGATTGGGAGTTCATGTACACTCGTGGCTGATTCATGTCGATGTGTAGCAAAACGAATACAGTATTGTAAAGCAAAACAAACTAAAAAATAAAAATTAATTAAAGGAAAAAAAAAAAGAATCTTGATTGACCTCTAGCATGTTTTCTAGCAGCAACCTAAGGCCACATTCTAGGACAACTCAGCTATCCCTAAATTCCTGTTTAGAAAATTTCAAGTCTACCAAAGGAATATGTTCCAGCTAACATCTGACCAGCCCCTCATCATCCTTTTTTGAGAGTGTCTGTTTAAAACAAAGATGACAAAAAACCAAAAAACAAAAACCCCTCACAATTACAAGAAAAGTGTGATGGAAATATACTAGAAATTAATAACAAAAGGACAGCCAGAAAGTTAAAGATTATTTGCAGACTAAACAACACATATCTAAATAACACATGAGCCAAAAAGAAAATCTAATGAGAAATGTTAAAATATTTTTACAAAATGAAAACAAAATTACAATTATCAGAAGTTGTGTGATACACAAAATCAGTAAAGAGATATACACATCATTGATGACTATAACGAAAAAAAACCCTACAATTAACAACTGAAGCTTCTATATTACTAAACTTGTGAAAGAAAACAAAAAGCAGAGGAAGAATATATCGAAGCAGAAACCAATGACACTGAAGAAAGGAAGGTAATGCAGTAAAAGAAAAAAAAAACTCAAAGAAGTTTCTTTAAAGATACAAAATAAAAAGAAGTTAATATTCTCCCCAACAAACAACAAAAAAGAGAGAAAACACAAATTAAATTACTAATAGTAGAAATGAAGGAGGGGCCATTACTATTGATTCCATGGACATTAAAAAGATAATGAGTGAATATTATGAACAACTCTGTGCCTACAAAAATGAAAGGTTCAATTGAGAAACTGCTTGAAGGTATAACTTAGCACCACTTTCACAAAGAAAAATAGATACTCTGAATAGGTCTGTATCTATTAAAGAAATTTAATATATAACTAATAAGCTTCCAATAAGGACAGTAACAGACCCAGATGTTTCCACTGATGAACTTTAACAAAAACTTAAGTAAGAAATGATAACAATCCTCTACAATCTCTCCCAGAAAATAGAAGCAAAAGGAATACCTCCCAATTCCTTTTCTGTGAGGTGAGTATTATACTCGAATATCAAAATCAGATGAAGAAATTAAAAGAAAAAAATTGTACACAAATAAATCTCATGAACATAGAAGCAAAATCCCCAACAAAATATGAGAAAAGAAACCTAACAATCCATAGAAGGAATTAAATACTATGTCTAAGTAGGATGCATTTCAGATGTGGAACATTTGAAAATCAGTAATCATAAATTATAATAACAATAGTCTAAAGAAGATAATCACAAGATCGGATGAACAGATGAAGGGAAAAAATCATCTGATAAAATCCAGCACCCATTCATCATAAAAATTCTCAGCAAACTAGATACAGACAGGCATTTTCTCAGCTTCATATAAAACATCTAAAAAGAAATACAGGTAAAACGTCCCACTTCAAGTGAGAAGACAGATGTTGTCACACTAAGGTGAGGAAAAAGGCAAGGATATCCCTTCTCACCACGCCTGTTCAACACTGTACTGAAAGGCCTAGCCAATGCAATGAGATAAGAGAAGGAAGCAAAAGATACAGATATTTGGAAGGAAAAATGTAATTATAATCATCAACAACAAGAAAAATCCTGGCTTAGCCAGGAGTATACGTTCACTTCAGTTCAGTTCAGTTCAATCGCTCAGTTGTGTCCAACTCTTTGCGATCCCATGAATCACAGCATACCACGCCTTCCTTTCCATCACCAACTCCCAGAGTTCACTCAGATTCATGTCCATTGAGTCAGTGATGCCATCCAGCCGTCTCATCCTCTGTCGTCCCCTTCTCCTCCTGCCCCCAATCCCTCCCAGCATCAGAGTCTTTACCAATGAGTCAACTCTTCACACAAGGTGGCCAAGGTACTGGAGTTTCAGCTTTAGCATCATTCCTTCCAAAGAAATCCTAGAGTTGATCTCCTTCAGAATGGACTGGTTGGATCTCCTTGCAGTCCAAGGGACTCTCAAGAGTCTTCTCCAACACCACAGTTCAAAAGCATCAATTCTTCCGCACTCAGCTTTCTTCACAGTCCAAATCTCACATCCATACATGACCACAGGAAAAACCATAGCCTTGACTAGACGGACCTTAGTCGGCACAGTAATGTCTCTGCTTTTGAATATGCCATCTAGGTTCGTCATAACTTTCCTTCTAAGGAGTAAGCGTCTTTTAATTTCATGGCTGCAGTCACCATCTACAGTGATTTTGGAGCCCCCCAAAATAAAGTCTGACACTGTTTCCACTGTTTCCCCATCTATTTCCCATGAAGTGATGGGACCAGATGCCATGATCTTCATTTTCTGAATGTTGAGCTTTAAGCCAACTTTTTCACTCTTCTCTTGTTAATAAGGTTAATATAGTATCAATATATAATTATTACATAATTGATATATTAATAAAGCTAATACATAATAGTCAATTCTTTTCCAATAAAAGATGGAACTTGCAATTAAAAACCTAACACCATTTACATTAGCACCAAAGTATATTAGAAATAATTCTTTAAAAAGTATGTATAAGATTTACATGAAAAAAACTCATAAACTGCACTGAAAAAAATTAAAGAAGATCTAAATGAATAGACATTCAATGTTCATAGATAGGGAGATACTATATTATTGAGATGTCACTTATTTCCAACTTAACCTAGATACTTAATGCAATTCTGTTCAAAATTCCAGCAAGTTAGCTTGTAGATAGCAGTGAACAATTTAAATTTTATGTCAAAAATGAAATGATCCATTATACCCACTGAGGCCAATATTAAAGATCAAAGTCAGAGAATAGATATTACTGGATTTCAAAACTTACTTTAAAGCTACAATACTCGAGACTGTATGCTATTAACAGAATAATAGACAGATCAATGGCACAGAACAGAAAATCTAGAAACAGACAACGCACTCAACCAACCTTTAAAAAGGCGCAAAGGCAATTGAATGGAAAAGGACAGTGTTTTAAACTTACAGTTCTGGGATAACTAGACATCCATATATAAGAAAAATGAATCCAGATAGAAACTCTAAACCTTTCAAAATAATTAACTAAAAAGAAATCACAGACTTAAATGAAAAACTCACATTTTAAAAAAAACTTGCAGGGACATCCCTGGCAATCCAGTATTTAAGACTCAACACTCTCACTGCTGGGGGAAGAGGTTTCCTGACTGAACTGAACTGAACTGAACTGAATATTAGTCAGGGACTAATATTCCACATGACATATGCAATAGGCAAAAAAATTTAGAAGATAACACAGGGGCAAAACTTGCCCTAATGAGATTTTAGGCACAGAACGAAAAGCACAGTCCATGAAAGAAAATAATAAACTGAACCTTGTTAATATTAAAAACTTCTATCTGCAAAATATACTATTAAGAGAATGAGAAAGAAAGGCCACAAAAAGGTAGTTATAAATCTATTTGCAGGGCATGAATGGAGACACAGACCTAGAGAAGGGCGTGTGCACACATCAAGGGGAAGTAGACAGTGAGACAAATTGAGAGAGTGGCATGGAAAAATATGCACTACCATGTGGACAACAGGCATGTGGGGGGAGTTGCTGGTGACACAAGGATCAGCTCTGTGACGACCTCGCGGGGTGAGGTCGGGGTTGCAAGGGAGATTCATGAGGGAGGTGATATATGTATACTGATAACTGCTTCATACAAGAGAAACTGACACACCATTTAATTATCTTCTAATTTAAATAATTGTTAAAAAATCTATGAATTTAAAAACTAGAAAAAAAATCTGAAGAATCACACATAGCCACTAGAATTATATACAAAAATGCCAAATGAATAAAAGTCAGAAGTAATGAAAAGGAAAAGATCACAGTAACAATTTGATTCTTGAATTAAAAATCTTAGAAAACAGGACAGTAAATATTCAAACATATAAGGATCTTCAAAAATCTGGATTAAAAAAATATCATGGCAGCAAAATCATCCAGTTGGTCTGGAAGAATCAACAATTACTTACAGCAAGTAACAGGAAATACACCAGAAACAAAAGCAACCAAGGAAAAAATTTACCTACAAAAAAACTTTGGAAAAAATATATAGTCTTCATGGAGGCAACAAGAAGAATTTGCTGAGAGTCTCAGGAAAAAGAAGGCTCAAATAGAATAGTATGTTATGTATATTCACGAGAAACAGATATTGTACGACTGTCAATTTTCTGTAACTCCTTTACAGAGTTAGTACCCATTCAGAGTAGCTGAGACCACAATGAAACACGGTCTGCTGTTTCTTGTACTGAGAAGTAACCACGGAAATCTTATGGAAGGAATAAAGAAAACTATTAACAAAAGTGAAAACATAAAATTAAATAATCCCTGATGGACAGGAAGTCTCCACTGAACTTGACCCTATGTGTGCCCAGGTTGGGGAGCACTTAAGAGACTGGCACAGATGTGCAGGCTGCAAGGGAAGCAGACAACAGGATCAGCTGGAAGAGGCTTTAAACTTGAGCCCTGATTCTTCCACTCTGCCCTGGGATCATGAAGCTCCACTGCTTCACTGAAGGACTCTGAGGCACCATCTCCCAGGGCCCATGCCAGGTCCATGGGGCACCAAAGCTTGGCTTGGATGTGACAGTACTGCCCAGATCATGCAATAACCAGCCCAAAGTTTGTTGTGTGTGTGCTTAGTCACTCAGTTGTGTCCGACATTTGTGACCCCATGGACTGTAGCCCACCAGGCTCCTCTGTCCAAGGGGAAACTCCAGGCAAGAATACTACAGTGGGTTGCCATGCCCTCCTCCAGGGGGTCTTCCTAACCCGTGGATTGAACCCAGGTCTCCCACACCACAGGCAAATTCTTTACTGCCTGAGCCACCAGGGAATGCTAATGGATGAGAACTGGCCCTTTGAAATGATCACCTTAATACACTATCACCCAGGGACTAAAAGAGATAAGTTAGTATCACAGTAATTGTACAAAACGACAGAACATCATCTCAGAACTTTTGGACAATGACCCTGCTGTCGACTGAGAGCCCACAGTGAGAACTGTCAGGCTAAGGAGCCCCTTCACTTACTCCTCTGCAATTGTATCAGCATGGCTGGGGACAAGGGTGGACTTATACCAGAAAGGGAAGCATGTCCAGGCCCTGTCAGCAGTCAATATGAATGAAGTTTCTGAGTGAGAGGTGAGGGGTTCCACACCACAGAAGACAGTCTCCCATCCTTCTCTCTCAGCTCATCTTACCTGTAGCAGCTATTTCCAGGAAGGCTCGGGTAGAAATGGTGAGATGAGACGTACGTGCACTTCATACAGGGAGACTCAGGGGTTCACATCTTTGATATGAAGCCTTGGCCTCAGGTCAGCAGATGCGACGTAGCGAAGCATCTACAGGGGTTAAGGGAAGGCATGGAGAACGACAGAGCATCGCTTACTACAGAAGAGGGAGCCCAAGAGAGCCCTCGCTATGGGTCTCATGGGTTCCAGGAAGGCTGTTAGGCTTGGCCTCTCCAATTCTTCCTGCTGGGGATGCTGCGCAAGTGAGAGGCATGGAGTGAGCCAGCTGACAGTTCAGGACAGGGACGTCCCAGGACCCCTTAAGAGTCAAGGGAAAGTCTGCGTGCCAATCCCGGGGGAAGCTCCCCGGGAACCCCGCCTGTCCAGGTCCCGCCCCTGCTGTCCTCCTGGAGCCCAGATGCGCATGACAGGAAGTGACGTCCTCCTAAGCACGCTGCGGGAGTGACGCCATCCTTGACAGTGCCGCTATCTCTGAGAGCTGCTATTGATGGTGGCCAGAGGGAGCAGTTCCAAGTGTCATTAGGTGTCAAGATTGGACGTGACGTGAGTTACGAGTGCAGGGATATGACTCTGCACCCCGAATCCCTTTTCCCTCTGAAAAGAGGGGGCCTCACAGCCTCCGGCCACCCTAGCCCTGCACTCGGACCAGAGGATCCAGCCTAGTTCTTAAGCCCCAAGACTGTCCACTAACCACTAGTGGGTCTCCGGAAAGAATGCCTCAGTTAGGCTCTGCTGGATCCCAGCTCTGCTCAGTAGAGGGAGAGCCACGAGCCCTGTGGAGTGAAGGAGGTACCCTCGGGGGAATGAATGTCTCCATACATCAGAACTGCAGCCATGTGTAACCCCCGACTCACCGCGATCTGGCTGCGGATCATCCGGGCAGCCGCCGGGCTGCTCTAAAGGCTCAGGGGCTCCCTCACTGCGACCTCGGACGCGGGACACTCAAAGAAGAGGGGACTTTGGTCTGAGGGGCTGGCAGCTGGTCAGTAGAGTGAGGACGTCAGGCTTCGGGAAGAGTCAGGATGAGGACCATCCTCCCTGACAAACGGGTGCCTCAGGACTGTCCCCTGTGGTCAGCGCTTCCTCCCAGCCAAACATCGGGAAGGGAGGCAGCCATCTGAGAGGGGAGCTTGGAGCCTGGTTGTGAAGGGACAGCCACGAGAGAGCAGAAGGAAAGGTCCTGGGACCCTCCATGGGAGGCTGTATATGCCCTCCTCTCCTCGTATAGGGTGACAGGGAAGGTGGCAGCCTCAACTTCAACAGGAGAGGGAACGGGCTGGGTACGGGAGAGGGGGCATTAGATATGGGGGTGTCTCACACCAATTTTGATCTTGACTCTGAATGTGAACTGAGAGGACCGGCCTCCCCTGCCAGCCCCCACTGCCCTGCCCCTTCTAACGCCCAGGCAGGACTGTCTGCCGCGCCCCAGGGCTCACTCTCCCATGCTACTCAGCAGTGTCAGGGGACAGGCTGACCAGGAGAACAGGAGCCCTGTGGGTCCTAGAGCACTGGCCTCAAGGACCCCTCAGAGGCAGCTTCCATTCAAGCCAAGGAGGATTCTCCTCGCTGAAGGTTCTCACAGCATGTCTTTGTCCCTCCTCCAGGTGCCCTTCTTGCCTGCTTTCCTGCCTGCACTCCCACCTGCGGTCCCTGACTTGCTGTCAGCATGCCTCGGAGGCACAAGAACAAGTCCCATGCCCGGGGAAAACGCCACCAGGTCCGGGGGAACACTCAGGAGGCCCAGGCCAGTGCTGCTGCAGTCCCAAAGGAGGAGTGCCCCTCCTTCCCATCTTCTGCCCCTCAGGGTTCTCCCCCGAGCTCCCCTGCTGCTGGCGATCACCAGGAGCTTCAGGGAGCCATGGCCCCTAGCTCTCCTGATGCAGGGCTTTCCTGTGCAGGATCTGATGAAGTTGCCCAGGACCCAGAGGAGGAAAGTGCAGGTGCCTCCCAGGCAGCCCCTGCCACTCAGAGCGCTCGCCAAGATCCTCTGGCCAGGAAGGCCAGGATACTGGTGGAGTTCCTGCTGGAGAAGTACACCAAGAAGGAGCCCATCACTCAGAATGCCCTGATGAAAATCGTCAGCAGGAAGTACAGGGAGCACTTCCCTGAGATCCTCAGTGCAGCCCGTGAGCGTGTGGAGCTGGTCTTTGGCCTGGAGATGAAGGAAGTCGACCATAGCAGGAACATCTACACCCTCATCAGCAAGCTTAACCTCGGGGGAAACAACTGTCCGAGTGGTGAGAGGGGGATGCCCAAGTCCGGTCTCCTGATGGTGCTCCTGGGGTCATCTTCATGAATGGTAACCGCGCCACCGAGGAGATCTGGGAATTCCTCAGTATGTTGCGGATCTATGCTAGGAGGCGGCACTGGATCTTTGGGGAGCCCAGAAGGCTCATCACCAAAGATCTGGTGCAGAAGGAGTACCTGAACTACCGCCAGGTGCCCAATAGTGATCCTCCGCGCTACCAGTTCCTGTGGGGCCCGAGAGCTTGTGCTGAGACCAGTAAGATGAAGGTACTGGAGGTTCTAGCCAAGTTCCATGGTAGGTTCCCGAGTTCCTTCCCAGACCTCTATGATGAGGCTCTGAGAGATCAGGCGGAGAGAGCAGCGCTGAGAGGTGCGGCCAGGGCTCCAACCATGGCTGAGGCCAGTGCCCCTTCCAGGGCCAAGGTTCGCAGCTCCTCCCACATCTAGGGAGGGGGCAGGGCACTTTGTTCCCTTTGTGTTGGAAGAGAGCAGTTAAGCTCCTAAATAGTGCAGAGTAGTAGGGGTGGAGGGAACAACACCCATAACTTCTTACAGTTTTAAATGGTAAGCGAGTTTAGGTCTAGTTTAACAAAATATATATCTGTTTTCTTGTATCCATATGAGAAATATATAGTGAATGTTGATTTAAAATAGAAAGGTAAAGAGGTGAAGGAGGTGTTTAGTATTTTCAAATGTTCTTACTTTTGATAAGCTTTATTGTCCTTCAGAATTCAAATGTATGAATTATGTAAGTCATAGTTTCTAGCTGTTTTAATATTTTAAAAGTTTGGGTATTTGTAAAACACACTGAAAGTTCTGAATATATTGTTCACAATGCAAACAAGATAACATGACATTCGAAAAGAATTTTTCTTGAAGAGCAGTCAAGCTTCTAAAGAGTGCCTGGTAGTAGGCGATAGATCACATTTATTTCAATCACATTTCTCTCTCTGTATCACAGGAGTAACGTCTACATGTTGTTTCTTTTTTTTCAAATATGTTTACTTCTAAGAGGTTGTTTTTCTTCAGAGTATTAATTTGGTAATGATACTGCTGTATATTCACTGCTGTTTTAAAAATGTTAATCGTACAGTTTTGGTAGACATAAAAAAAATTCAGGAGCCATCTATATTGTCTTTATGATCTGCAAGTAGGTAACATAGCACTGCAAGAGTGATTTTCATGCTAATGTGAGAGAAGACCACAGAAACTATTGAGAAAGAAAAGAAAATGGATAAAAGAATAGAGTAAAAAGGCTTTAACTTGTGATTTACCTTATTTCCTTTAAACTTCCTTTTAGTAAAAATGAAAACTACTTTGACTTATTTAGCTCATTTAAGAATATTTGTTTCTTTTGTCCTAATTCACTGCATATTCTCTGCTCTCTCCTGGATTAAAAATAAACTCAGATGGGAAGGTGGTATTTGAGGGGTTCATAGTGATCATACCTTCCACTTACTACAAACCAACACTTCTTAATCAGTATGCCACTGCTTTATATGTAGTACATGCATTCCAGCATTCATGCAGGATCGGATTTAGCAGACTCCATTTGTGGATGGATAACTTGCCAATCTCTCAAGTTCACAAACTGATGAAGTGACCTGCCTAGGACTAGTCCCCTGATCTGGATTAGTGCAGAGCCCAAAATGTGCCACTTCTCCAAGCCTAAGCCAGACATCATGCCTTTTCATTCAATTTTCCTCTGAAGACTTCAAAAAATCTGTCTCGTTGGATACATGGGGCCCTGTCCCAAAGAACTGTTTTGGAATAAAGTTTTTAAAATGCTGATAAATGAATGGTATGAAAGACAAAACTACTCAGGGACAAAGTGGTCATGAACACATGCAATGTCAGATACCCTGAAAAGATCAATATGCCCTCATTTATCCTTCCTGATTCTCAGGAACATAAAAGCCTTAGATTAAGTGCTGTGTCCTCAGGTCAACGGATGGAAGAGTCCCAGCCTCTGATAGTTATCAAGGGGAAGATTTTAGAACACTAGGGGTCCCGCAGACTCTATCCTGCTTCTTGCCTTGTGTGGTCATGGGGAGAGCAGTCTGTCTGAGGTGCGCCTTCTTGCCTGCACGGCTTGGGTGGAGGGGTTCTCAGGGAGTTGAGTGCCTTGGTCTTGCAGCAGCAGCTCCAATTCTGCCCAAGTAGGAGATCCTAACAGGCCTTCATAGGATTTACAGTGAAGACACTGGGTGCTGATGAGTGGACCCCCCACAGCAAGGGGGACGGCACGGAGGAACAGGCAAGGGTAGCCAGGGAGTAGCTCCCTCACCTCCCTGTCTGTTGTCTCAAGAAGGCAAAAGCCTTGGCCACAGGCCAGCTGATTCAGCCAGTAGAGAGGGTGGATTCCCATATGCTACTGGAAAAGTCAAGTTAAGAAACCTGAACTAAGACTGGGGGACCACTGACTCCAGAAGAGAGTGGAGCCCTAGAATGCTCTCCTCCTCAGAAGGCCCCAGTAGCTTTGCACACCTCTGGTTCATCCTGTCTTCCAATCCAGAACTTCCAAGGATGTAATGCCTTTGTGCTGAGGAACACAGCCTCAGGTGAGTGGAGGCTGCAGTCTGGGTCTGGTCAGGAGTGAGGATGAGGTCCCTGAACGAGGGGTAAGGGGACCACTCAGCCCAGAACAGGGGAGACTGTGGAGGCCCACCCCTGATGTCAGCCCTATGAGACCCAGGAGAAAGCTTTGGCTGAAATGCTTCTCTTTCCGCTGGAGTGGTCTCAGGGAGGTGAGAGCCTTGGTCTACTGGGAGAAGCCTCACTTCAGTATGGAGTGGAAACTAGTGACTCCAAATGAGGACATAGGGACTAAACCTAGAACACAGCCCTGCCCCTCTACACCTCCCACTGGCAAATTTGGGAACACGGGCATGATGCACCCCACACATTTCCTTTTAGAGCATCTCATGACGTGAGGCGCTGGGGCTCAGGGGTCAACCTCAGGAGGAACTTCAGGTCATGCCAAGAGTAGATGACCATGAGGACTAAAGCAACCACTCACACTATACCACTTCTATAGAATCCCTCCCCTAGGGTCAGCCATGAGTGACCACAGGTTGGCAGCCCTCACATCCTCTGAGGTGTCTCAGGGAATTTAAGGCTGTAGCAGGAGAGGACCGGTCTTGTTCAGAGATGGAAAGTCAGTGTGAGGATCTGGAGAGAGGACAGTAATCGTAAAAGAAGGGAGGAAATACAGGTCTTCCTAAGAGCCTGACTGAGGACAGGTGCAGCCAGCCATCAGAAGGCCTCAATTTCCAGTCACTACTTTCTGTCCTGAGAGACCACAGGTAGATTTGGTAAGTTAGGCAACCTTTGCTTTCTTCTATTGGGTCTCAGAGAGTTGTGGGCCGTACTCTGAGCACATGTCCTCAGGTAAAGAGTCCGGAGCTGCAAGACCTCCCAGCAGTTCCCAGAGGACACATGATCATTTCTCCAGGGGAGTTTCAGGTTACCCTTGATGTGACAGGGAGGACAGTTCTTCTTTTTTTTTTTTTTTACTTTACAATACTGTATTGGTTTTGCCATACATCAATATGAATCTGCCACAGGTGTACATGAGTTCCCAATCCTGAACCCCCCTCCCACCTCCCTCCCTATACCATCTCTCTGGGTCATCCCAGTGCTTTCATACATGGGTCAGCTACTCTGTGCAGACTGATTTCCCTGGGACTTTGTCCTTCCAGTCCTCAGTAATAATGGGAATTGAAGGAAGGCCCCAAACCAAGTGATGTGCCCCTCCCATCAAGTCTTTGCTAGGAAGGTTTACCTTTGATGTTTCTGCACATGCATGACTGCCCCTTCCACTTGTTGGGAAGAAAATTGCTCACTAAATTCCAGACAATAGTCCAAGCTGGAGACCTTCATTTAGAAGGCTCCCACCAAGAGAAACGATAGCTCTTGGTTGGGGGAGCCTGCCTCCATATGACAGAGATAGAATAGCATAGGATACAGGGGGCTGTACCATGTGACTCTGTGGAAAAGAATCCACCTGCAATGCAGGAGATGAAGCTTTGATCCCTATTCTGGAACATCTCCCAGAGGAGGAAGCGGCTATCCATTTCAGTATTCCTGCCTGGAGAATCCCAAGGACAGAGAGCCTGGAGTCTGCACTTCATGGGGTTGCAAAGAGTCAGACATAAATAAGGGCCTCAGCACAGACAGACAGGTAGATCTAGAAGTCTAGGAGGGGAATCAGTTCATTTCAGTTCAGTCACTCTCAGCGACCCCATGATTTGCAGCACGCCAGGCCTCCCTGTCCATCACCAACTTAGAGAAATCTAGGAACCACTGGTAGACTGTTGTAAGTTAACATTGTTCAAAAAAGGTATCAGAATGTAGTGGAAGAAGGCAGGTTTGTTTGAATATAAAGCCATAAATCATACATGAGATGTCACCCAGGCCTTTAGGGAAAAGAGGAATGTCACCAGCCTTGTATTGATTTGAAGTTCTACAATAATCCAACTTTGACCTCCTAAGGTCAGACACTCTCCTGCTCCAAATGAATTTGGAGGGAGTGATGTAAGCCTGACCTCTGCTCAAAGAAGGCAGTCTTTCCTAGTCCTCCACTTTCCATTGACTATAGAATGTATTCCACTTAATCCTCCAGGCAGAGCTCCGTCACCTGCCTGCTTGCATCTCTTACAAGCATTCTATGTAAATAAATCTATTTCTTGCCTAACACTTTGCTCTTGCTGAATTCCTTCTGTGCTAAGACACAAACAACCTGAGCCGCCCTAAGTCCAGGTACCAGGTGAGTGATTCTAATTAAAAGACCGTGGTTCAAGTCCCAAACTGGATTTTTGGGGTGTTGGAGTCCTGGCCATGTGGATTTGAGTCAAAACCTAATGTGATAGGTTTCAGGTAGAGGAGGTCTCCATGCTACCCCATCAAAATTTTTAAACTATGGCCTGTTAAACTGACTCATAGGGCTAGAATGAAAGTGAAAGAATGTGCTTTCTTCTGCATTTCTCTGCACCTGGACTCCCAATATCTTTGCCTTTGGGTGTACAAATCCAGACACTGTATGCCATGAAAGCCTCCACTCTGTGTTTATAAAATTGAAGCTGAGTGTGACTACAGGATAGGGAGAGAATGCACTAAGAAAGAAAAAGAAATTGAGCTAAAAATTTCTGGCTACCTTCTGAAATATGGCTGCCCTGGTGCCTCAGACAGTAAAGAATTTACTTGATATGACAAGAGACCCAGGTTCAATCCTTGGATTGGGAAGTTCCCCTGGAGAAGGGAATGGCAACCCACTCCAGTATTCCTGCCCAGAGAATCCCATGGACAGGGGATCCTGGAGGGCTACAATCCATGGGGCCACAACGAGTCAAACATGACTTAGAGACTGAACAACAACAGCAATCTCCTAACACTTCTTCTGCTTTACCACTTCTTGCTACAACTAGTGAAGTCCATGTGTCCTAGAGCCTGTGCTCCACAGTAATAGAAACCATCACAATGAGAAGCCAGTGCATCCCAATGAAGGATAGCCCCTGCTCCTCAAAACTAGAGAACACACACGCAGCAATGAAGAGCCAGCACAACCAAAATTAAATACATAAATAGTCTCTTAAAAAAAAATACTCAGGGAAGCCACAACAGCCCCTGGGATGAGACCTGAACCACATTCTGCAAAGCAAGATCACAGAAGAGGGATACCACAGCCATGAAAAGGCCATAAGGGACTTCAGTGACACCTGAAGCCCCTTATGAGCATTTTTCATTTCCTTTTCTGATGGATAACTGACTGTCCATCGCTGAAGACTTGCCCTTAGGATTCCAGTGAGGTCCCTTATGTCCAAGTCTTCCTTGCCTTTAGGAAAAACTCTGAACTTTGGAAGACTTGCCAGGTAGACTCGGCTGGCTTGGCAATGCTTAATTTGTCTACAAAAGCCCTTCCCCTTCTCCCGATGATACTAACCATCAGCCAGCCCCTAAGCCCTGTTCACAGGAACTTTTTCTGGGCAAAAGAAGGAGCCTCTTGGACCAGAGACCTCTTCTTCACTATACTAAGCATTGAACACCACTGCTCCCGGCCCCATCAACAATGCTTGGCTCTCGAACCTCGGGCTCCAGAACTCCTTAAGCTCTACCCACCTCAGGAAGTCATAGGGCCCACCAGACTTCATAAGAATCCGAGTTCCTCACTTAATTTGCCTACAAAAGCCCTTCCCCTTCTCCCGATGATACTAACCATCAGCCAGCCCCTGAGCCCTGTTCACAGGAACTCTCTCTGGGCAAAAGAAGGAGCCTCTTGGACCAGAGACCTCTTCTTCACTATACTCAGCATTGACCACCACTGTTCCTGGCCCCATCAACAATGCCTGGCTCTCTAACCCCAGGCTCCAGAACTCCTTAAGCTCTTCCCACCTCAGGAAGTCATAGGGCCCACCAGACTTCATAAGAATCCGAGTTCCTCTCTCCATGCAGGATCTCAGTTGGATAAAACAAGATTAAGGAAAGTTCTCAGATGACCCCCAAAAATATCTAGACAAGTTTAGACATCTATGACTTTTGAGTTAACCCAGAAGGACATCCTTTCTCAGACATTCTCTCAGGCAGAAAGGCCAACTGTATACAGAGTCAGCACAAAGCTGGGAGACAGCTATCACATGGCAAACTCCCAACCACTTCCCATGGGAACAATGGCTATTCCCTGTTCAGAATCTAATTGGGAGTATAAGACTTGAGCCAGGTTAGCAGCCAGGGATGCTTTGTCTTCCTTTTCCCCACCTGAACCCTGGTGGTCAGAGCACACCCAGAGAGGCTCCCTGTTCTGCCCAGTGACCACCACTAGGTTTCCAGCCATGTCAGGACCAAGCAAGACAAAGTGCCAGCACAGGGTGGCATAGATTCAACAATACCAAAAGGTGACTAATGTAACCCAGGGTTCATGATGCCATATAAAAATAGCACTATGGTTTCTGTCTTCCCTCCCACTCCATGAATTTTGCTTGGGTATTATGGGTAACTGCCTGCACACTAGGAGAAAAGTTATATAACCTAAAGCTGTCCATCAACTTGTCCGTCAAATGACACGGGACACACATGACCCTACCTCATGGCAGGACTGCTTCTGCTTTCCAGTTAGCCTGCTCTCATCCTTCTCAGGAGTGTAATTTTGCTCTGCTTCATAAAACTGATACTTAAAACTGCTCTGTTTCTCCAATGAATTCTTTATCATTGGGAGGACAAAAACAGGAAATCAGCGTTCCACTGGTGAAAATATGGATCACATATTTATTACTATTTATCAGGTTCCAGTTAAAGTTTTTATATTTTATAATGCAAATTGAGAAACTTTTCATTGCTGTGTGATCTAGAACAAGAAAACACAGCAATGGAAGAGGGATTTTCATGCAAATTTGAAGAGACTCTGTGGAAAAATAACTTAGGTCAAGTAAAAAAGAAAAGAAAAAGTAAATTTTGTTAAGTTTTTGGTTTTGTAAAAACAGGAAATCAGCGTTCCACTGGTGAAAATATGGATCACATATTTATTACTATTTATCAGGTTCCAGTTAAAGTTTTTATATTTTATAATGCAAATTGAGAAACTTTTCATTGCTGTGTGATCTAGAACAAGAAAACACAGCAATGGAAGAGGGATTTTCATGCAAATTTGAAGAGACTCTGTGGAAAAATAACTTAGGTCAAGTAAAAAAGAAAAGAAAAAGTAAATTTTGTTAAGTTTTTGGTTTTGTTAAATTCTTTTAATACTCCTTTTTAGTAAAAGTATGTCCTTAGTTTATTCAACATTGTTAGCGAGATTAAATAGTAATAAGCTAAATCACTTTAGTCGTGTCTGACTCTGTGCAACCCTACAGATGGAAGCCCACCAGGCTCCCCCCTCACTGGGATTTTCCAGGCAAGAACACTGGAGTGGGTCGCCATTTCCTTCTCCAGTGCATGAAAGTGAAGTCGCTCAGTCGTGTCCGACTCTTAGCGACCCTGTGGACTGCAGCCTACCAGGCTCCTCCGTCCATGGGGTTTTGCAGGCAAGAGTACTGGAGTGGGTTGCCTTTGCCTTCGAAATAGTAATAAAGTAGACAACTTTATCACTGTCACTCCTATTTCCAATCACCAATTGAGTATCTACTCCTTGGAATGCTCCATGGCGGAACTGGGGATGGTAATAAAAAGAATCCTGAGCGACTGTCCATAGAAGTTAAGTGTCCGTAAGTTACAGCCATATCAAGCAGATGGTGAGGTACCCTTTGAGACCTAAACATGTGACAAGTTGAAACAAGGGATGAGAACGAGAGGAGGTTTCAGATTAGAGCAGTCAAAAGTGAATGCTTTGAGGCAAGGAATGTGGGAGCTTTGGAACACTGCAGTTCCCTTGAGGATGTAATTTGAAGTTAGGTGGGTTGGTGGGCTAAACGAGGCTGAGTGAATTGAGGGTGGGGGGTGACCCTGAAATGGGGAGTTTAAGTTGAGAAGCTGAAGAACCGAATGGAACATTACCCTTGATTTTACTTTGAGACTGTGGGTAAAACAGACAGACTCTCCACCTGGGACAGGAATAAAATGGGTTCTGTGCTTCTGCCCCAGTATTGGGAAACACAGTGCACAAACTGGGGATTTAACCCCACTGCCTCCAGGGAGTTTGCCAGAAAGAAGGATGGTATTTCCTTGAACTGAGATATCTAATACCCACTGTAACAGCACTCTGCACACTGGGGTAAGAGGCCACCATGTTACAGAAATGCCCTACTGCCTATTTTAAGCATAATTTGAGGAACTTCAAATGAAGGCTGTACTTTTGGTGCCGGTGAAATTAATGAAAATCGGGGGTGGTGGTATGGATGAAAACACAGCTGGAAAGGAAGATCTTCGTCCTTGAGACAAATTCTAGAAGTTCTAAGTAGCATCCAGGCAGGAGAGATTTCTCTACATTCAAATGACGTAATTACAAATGGGGAAATTTTATATAGTTTTAATGTCTAATCAGAAATTTGTTCACTATGAAAGTACCACATATTTCTGATATCTCATGCAAGTAAAAAAAAAAATTCTCCAACAGTTGACACTATGGTCTGTGGTCATATTTATCAGAGGAATAAATGTCATTCTTTGAAATGCATTATTTCGAGAGCTTTAAAAATATCACACATATTACAATAGTTCTACAAAATATGGTTTGGAAGACTCACTTTGCAGATTATGAATTGTGTAATATTCTCAAGTTCACAAGATTTGTGACAGAGCTGGAAATAGACATTTGGTCTGCATATGTCGAGAGGCCACACTGTTCCACTCCTCCCAGCATGAGGCAGACCTAGTGTCCTTCAGTTATCCTATCACCTCACTACTCCAAACTGTGTTTCAGAGGTTTCTGTTTCAAGCTGGCGGTGTAGGAGGATGTCTCTTCATCTCCTCCTGCACCATAACTACAACTACCTGTTGGACAACTATCACCAGGAGGACGCTGGAACACACTGAAAATGATACCCCATGGTCAAAGAAAAAGTGGAAGTCACAACAAGATAATAGAGGGGTACAATCACAATGAATTAAAATCCCATACCCACTGAGTAGGTAACTGGAGAACAAAAATACCAAAGAAGTTCTCCCACGATTGTGAAAGTTCTGCACTTCACATCAAGGAACCCAGCGTGCGGTTCTGACAAAGGGACTTGGAATTCCCTGGTCATCTGACCTTGAAGGGCAGTGGGATTTGATTATAGGACTCCCACAGAAGTAGGGGAAACAGACACACCACACTTGGAAAGCACAAACAAAGTCTCTCATGCACCAAGACCCAGAGAAAAGGAGCATTTACTCCATAGGAGACTGAATCAGACCTACCTCCAAGTGTTCGACAGTCTCCTATGGAGGCATGGGTCAGCTGGGGCTCACCACAGGAATAGGGGCACTCCCGGAAGCAATCCTAGAGGTCCTCCTTGGTGTAAGCCTTCTTACAGGTGAGCATTAACTCTGCCATAGAGACCACAGACCCATAATTCAAAAAGAGACAAGCACTCTAATGTTCACTGCAGGACTGTTTACAACAACCAGCACATGGGAGAAACGTAGATGTCCATCGACCGATGCAAGTACATTTACTCCATAGGAGACTGAATCAGACCTACCTCCAAGTGTTCGACAGTCTCCTATGGAGGCATGGGTCAGCTGGGGCTCACCACAGGAATAGGGGCACTCCCGGAAGCAATCCTAGAGGTCCTCCTTGGTGTAAGCCTTCTTACAGGTGAGCATTAACTCTGCCATAGAGACCACAGACCCATAATTCAAAAAGAGACAAGCACTCTAATGTTCACTGCAGGACTGTTTACAACAACCAGCACATGGGAGAAACGTAGATGTCCATCGACCGATGCAAGTATAACGAAGCTGTGGAAGGTATACGCCATGGAATATTGTTCTTGTTAGTTTGTAACTAAGTTGTGTCTGATTCTTCTGAGACCCCAAGAACTGTAGCTCGCCAGAATGCTCTGTCCATGGGATTTGCCAGGTAAAAATACTGGGGTGTGTTGCCACTTCCTTCTTCTGGGTATCTTCCTGACCTAGAGATTGAACCCACAGCTCCTCGATTGGCAGGCAGATTTTTACCATTGACCCACCAGGCTACCCCAGTGGAATATTATTCAGTCATAAAAATGAACAACATTGTGTCATTGTTAGAGAGGGGGATGGACCTAGAGAGTGACAACATGGAATATTGTTCTTGTTATTTTGACACTAAGTTGTATCTGAATCTTCTGAGACCCCAAGGACTGTAGCTTACCAGAATGCTCTGTCCTTGGGATTTCCCAGGTAAAAATACTGGGGTGTGTTGCCACTTCCTTCTTCTGGGTATCTTCCTGACCCAGAGATTGAAGCCACGGCTCCTCCATTGGCAGGCAGATTTTTTACCATTGACCCACCAGGCTAGCCCAGTGGAATATTACTCAGTCATAAAAATGAACAAAATTGTGTCATTGTTAGAGAGGTGGATGGACCTAGAGAGTGACATACAGAGAAGGAAATCAGAAAGAGAAAAACAAAGATTGAATATTAATGTATATGTGTGGGATCGAGAAGAATTGCATAAGTGACCCTATTTGCAAAGCAGAAATGAACACAGTGATATAGAGATGAACCATATGGTGCCAAGGGGGAAAGGGTTAGGGTGGGAGGAATTAGAATATTGGGATTGACACATACACACTATTGATACAATCTATAAAATAGACAACTGTTGGGAATTTACTGTAGAGCACAGGGAACTCTCTTTAATTCACTGGGATGTCTTCAATGTGAGGGAAATCCAAAGTGAGAGGATATATGTATATGTATATCTGATTACTTTTAGGATGGAACAGAAGCTAACACAACATTGTAAACAACATACTGCAAGAAATATTAAAAAAAAATAGAGTAAGACAAATACATTCTTTTGTCTTTGCTGCCATTGACTTTAAACAGTGACTGCAAATGTACTTTTACTTAAATATTCCTTGGTTTCCAAAGAACAATGCAAAGTAAATCAGATTTTTCCTTCACAGGCTGTTATTTAACACAGTGTTTTTATATGTTAACATGTACCTTTCAAAATGTAAATGTCATACAAAGGAAACTAGGATTAATGACTTTGTAAGTTTCTCTTCTTTACTGTAATTGTTTTTACTTTCCTAGTTAGTATCGGAGAGCAAAACATGCCATCTCAAAATGTCTCTTTTGATACACAGATTATTCTAACAGAAAACAATGAAGGCCAAAAGACTCAAAAAAAACCTTGACCTTGGGCCTAAGTGCCTGAAAGAACTTAGACAAAGGTGCTGTTCCCTGAAGAGAACTATGACCAGAGATAGCTGCAAGAATTATGGGCAAGGTGTGGTTGCGAAATCTTGGCAGGGCCTAGAGACGAGAGTCCACGCTGTGGCCCGGGGTCTCTGCTTGGCACAGAAAACATTCGTTTCCCAACATTCCCTTTCCCTTCTCCATGTGAACTGCCTTCCTACCCATTCAAGTCCCAAACAACTACCATTACAATTTTCTTCTGTCTTTGGCTCTGGGCTTTGGCCATGTTGATGAGTTATTCAGTTTTCCTAAGTCTCTCTCATCTCTATGTGTTATTATAATTTTGTTTTATCTTATTAATCTGTCTCACATCAATTTAATTCTTCAACCACCCACAAAAACCTAGAAGGGCAGAGAGAAATTTCATCCTCCTGCATATTAGCTACATCTCACATATTTCTTTCTGTGTTCAAAATCCTTAATGAGTTATTCAATAACAAACTAACGGCTATGAATGTCATTAATTATTTTACTCATATTGAAATAAGTACATATTTCTTTATGCTTTTCTAGTTTTTATTCATTGATTTACTGAGCATTACCCACCGAACAGAGCAAGAGCCAGGTTTCCTCATAGCCAGTCCCTCCCATCAGCAAGCTTCCACAAGCCTCTTAAACTCATTCTTCAGAGGGCAGACAGAAGAACTACAATGCCCTATCCTCTAGAACGAAAACCACAATCAGACAAAGCTAACCTAAATGATCCTGTGGATCACACCTTTGTGTAACTCAAAAGCTACAGGTCAGGCTTTGTAAGGCCACACAAGGCACACGGGTCATGGTGGAGAATTCTAAGAAAATGTAGTCCACTGGAGAGGAGAACAGCAAACCACTTCAGTATCCTTGCCTCGAGAACCCCATGAACATCAGGAAAAGGAAAAAGAAACAATACCAGGAGATCATACCAGGGGGAGATACCTGAGCCCCCAAGGTCAATAAGTGTCTAATATGCTATTGGGGAAGAGCCCAGAAATAGCTCCAAAAGAATGAAGAGACTGGGCCAAAGTCAATACAACACTTAGCTGTGGATGTGTCTGGTGGTAAAAGTAAAGTCCGGTGCTATAAAGAACAGTACTACATAGGAGCCTTGAATGTTAGGTCCATGAATCAACAGAATTGGTCAAGCAGGAGATGGCAAGACTGACTGTCAACATTTTAGAAATCAGACAACTAACATGGACAGGAATGGGTGAATTTAATTGAGATTACCGTTATATCTGTGGGCAAAAATCCATTAGAAGAAATGGAGCAGTCTCATAGTCAAAAAAAGAGTGCAAACTGCAGGTACTGGGGGCAGTGTCCACAAGGAAAGAATGATCTTGGCTCATTTCCAAAGCAAAGCATTCAGCATCACAGTAATCCAAGTCTTTCCTCTAAACACTGATGCTAAAGAAGCTAGAGTCCAGTGGTGCTATGAAGATGTACATCACAGCGTAGAACTAACATCCCCCAAAAATGTTCTTTCCATAATAGGGGACTGGCATGGAAAAGTAGGAAGTAAAGGAATAACTTGCAGCTGAAGAAGAAGAAGCTCTACACAGTCTGCATAAATAAGACCTGGAGCTCACTCTGGCTGAGATCATAAGCACCTTACTGCAAAATACAGACTTAAGTTGAAGAAAGTAGAGAAAATCACTAGGCCATTCAGATATGACCTAAATCAAGTTCCTTATGATTATACAGTGGAGGT